>JACXIV010000065.1:1195519-1398872 GCA_014737475.1 Bombus confusus
ATCCTACTTTATTCATTAGTTAAATCTTGTGTATTTTCTAAAATATATAAAACACAGTTTTTCTATTTTCTTGTACAGATATAAAATTTATATTCTGATAGCTAAGCCGTACGCCATTCATAAAATTCCTGAAGCCAGATATGGCATAATTTATTATAACATTAATCATATTTTTGTTACTAGCATATAATTGGCTACTTGCCTATTGTGATTTCTCCTTTATTGATAGGATCATTAACTTTAGAATTTTAAAAAAATTCATTGTCGCGTTATATTATTATTAATATTATTATATAGTATGCACTATATTTAACATCTTAAACAACTTTTCATGCTGCAAGGTTTCTATGAAATAGAAATTTTGATACACTTTTTCCAAATATTAACTCTTTACATTGTTACATTGCAATCAAATTATGTTATTTATTAAAAAATAATATCCCAATAAACTTGTCCAAAGCTGAAAGGCACGGACTAAGTAATAATAAAATATTAGAAAACAGTATGTTAAACAATATTATATAATATTCGAAAATTTTTACTTGAAATGATAAGATGTAAAGGGTTATAAATTTCATTTACATCATTAATACATACGATCATAATACGTACGTCACATTGAAACTGTAATATTGCATTGTTACTATGCACATAAATCAAATGAATTATTTAAAAACACATTTTTATTATGATATATATACTTCATAAGCAATTTATCTATTTACAAACAAGTTCTTTCTATATATGTGAAGCATAATAATGAAGTAATATCCAAAACCTTTCTATAAAATGTAAAAAAATAATATTGAACATGTTAGTGAGCGCTGTGATTATAAAATTTAAATTTTGTCAAATTCTATAATTTTTATACATAAAACATAAGGTACAAGACTGTTAAAAAGTCTTAATCCACATCTAAATTATATCATAAATTAGTTGAATTATGTTTAATAAATGCAAATATTATCTAGATTTTTCGGTTCTATCCATTACTTTCAAGAAATTTAAAATAATAAAAGAAGTAAAAAGAGAGAAAGAATAAAGACTAACCTAAAGGTAAAAGCATAATGTTTATATCTACAGTATCGTTGTTTATAATTTGTATAAATATTTCAGAAACTTCCCTAGTTATGAGTTTTAATATATTTAAGTTTTGTATCTTCCCCTAATTGTAGGAGGGAAAAGTATTAAAACATGATTTTATAAATATCTTTAAATAATATTTGAGAAAATATTTTAATTAATTATTGTTAGAAAAATACTTTCATAATGTTATTTCTTTAAGATTAATATGACATTCTTACAATCAAATATTGTAATGACATCTTGTACATTTTTTGCCTATTATTTCTGTGATTAGTGATTTCTACTATTTCTTCAATTTTAATATTTTTAACGTTCAAAATTGAACACTAAAATTTTTGCTCAAATTGATGTATTTTAAAATAATTTATCTTAGGCAAGTGACCCTTCAGTTTTTTATTTTAAACGACAATTAATTTTTATATTTTGCAAATGGAATTTGAAATACCTGTTACTATATAGTTTGACAAACTCTGCACACAATATTTTTAAATCATATGGAACATGGAACTAATTGCCTTAATTAAGTTTCAAGCTTTACTTATGCTGCTTCTTACAGAATCAATGTTCCTGGATCTTTGATATTAACGTTATAAATTAAATATATGCTTTAAATGGGAAGAAAATAATGTATACATACAATTAATGTCTGTATGTAAATATAATATACATATTATCTTTTTATGTAATTTCTTGCTACTGAGAAGTATGTACAATACCCATTTCAATACATTACTAGAAAAATAAGGTATAATAGGTATCAGTTCTTAAAGTGTACCGAAAAGTATTTGCAATTATAATTTTTTAAATTAATATTTTTACGTTTTTTATTTTGATTTTACATCTATGAAACTCTTTTAGTTGCAGTGTTGTATTTGTAATTGAATATTTTTTGATGTCTTTAAAATATTTATTAGACAGCCTAGCAAATACATTTTGTACCATAATGTTTATTATAAATGAAAAGAAGAAAAGTACTTAAGCCTATTCATAAATACTATATGAATTAATGTATATAAAATCATATCATTTTGTCATGACTTCCACAAGAACATGGTATTTAAAAAGAATATAATATATATGTTATACATATACATATAGACAAACTATTTTAGACTGAAATATCTCAATGTTGTAATAAATAGTATTACTAATTGCTTATACTATATATTAAAGTAAATAATATTTTTGTAAACATTTTTCTATGTCAATCTATGCTTTTTAATCATATCAAATTTGTGTTGAGTGTTCTTTATTATATATTTGTACACCAATAATAAATTACTCACATAAAAAATTGTAATTCATTTATTATAAAATCTTTAATGACAGTGATATGTAAAAGAACAAAGGTTGTGATACTATTTCTATAAATGATTATCTCAGAATGTATCAGAAATATGAATGAAAGTATTTCCATACCTCTAAGTAATTTTATATTTTTATAATACTTATGGCTTTTTCATATTTAGAAATTTTTAATTTTAAAATATTTTAACTTTTAATTTTCGGTCCAAATTTAAAAATCATAATTTTATTAATAACTCGTAAATATATAATTTTCAAACTAAAATTTTATCTCTGTACATCTTCGTTAAGTAATATAATTTGTAAATTTAATTATGAAAATGGAAATCCATTTCGAATATTCGTGTTAATAAATAGAACTCTAAAATATTAATGTGTCAATCAAAAATTTTTCCAGATATATTTGCGAAGAAAATAATATTTTAAAAATTAATAGTTATATTCAAAAAAAACATTGTGAAAATAATATATAGACACTTTATTGATTACTAGATGTCAGTGAAAATAAATATATGTAACTTATTTACACGATTAAGTAACCTAGGATGCTCTAGATAAATCGTAAATCAGGAAAAGTAGATATTTGTTAACTCTATACAAAACAAGATAAATAAATTCTATCGAATCAATTAATTGTTCAATTACTTATGAAAATCTGTTAATTACGGAAAAGATGAAGACAGATATTAATGACCCATGGAATGGAACAGATGTTCTAGCATCCAGTAATGATAAACGTAAAAATTCTTTCGAAGATTCTTTTGTAGAAAATCAAACGCAACATATTAAATTAGCCGATTCAGAGGAATATTTGGAAAAACTTTGTAAGTTATAAAAATCTATTACTTTCTATTTTTTTTATTTTTTTATTTTTATAATTATACGTGTTATGTAACATATTGTAATTTCTAATCCCATATTAAAATCTTTTATTTTAAAGATATATTAATTTTTTATCCCTATCTTATTTTATTTCAAATTTATCGCTTTAGAACTATAAAATTATGCTAGATTCTAGGCTTAAAAGTCTTCAAAGAGGCACATCAAAGAAAGATCTTGTAACATCTTTATTTGAAGCAAAGGAAGATTCCATTGCACGTTTAATAACTTCTGGATGTAAGCTTGAAACTGAAGAAGAAATTGAACTTTCATCAAATCCTTTAATAAGACATATAGCACCTCATTTACAGGTAATTATAAAAAATATAAATAATTTACATTTATTATTGAAAATGTATTTATCATTAATTATATTGTTATATTTGACATTTGTAATATTTATTTTAGGCACTAACTGCTAGCGAATTAGTTCATCTCTTAAAAGCGGATGTTCTACAAGTTGTTAGTGAATCTACACAACAAGAAGAAATTGCTACAGAGACATTAAAAAAATAAACTGCAAATTACCAGATAAAAGAATAAAATAGAACTAAAACTTTAAAAAAATGTCAATCAAAGTATTATCAGGAAAGGTATTTTTAGTAGTCACTGGTGCAAGCCGTGGAATTGGAAAACAACTTGCAATATCTGTTGGTTCGATCCTAGAGAAAGGTTCACATGTACTTTTATTAGCAACAAATCTGAATGCTTTAAAAGAAACAGCAAAAAATATTCCTGCAAGTATATCTGTTGACACTGTTAGTGTTGATTTAGCTATAGGAACAAAAGACAAATTACATGGTAAATACATACATTTTATACATATATTTTATACATAGGATAAATTGTACATATATTATAAATATATATTTTTTAGATATTGTAATGCAATCTTTAAAAAATCAGGCTTTAAATCAATTTGATAGAGTAGTTGTGATACATAATGTTGGTACGATAGGACGTGTGAATCAATGTACAAATGATCTGACTGACATTAATGACTGGCATAATTATTATGACTTAAATGTTTTTGTCCCTGCTATATTAAATGGAATAATTATGCAAATATTCAATGAAAATACAAATACTGAAAAACTGATTATAAACATTACATCATTGTTTGGCATAAATCCAGGGAAATACTTAGCTTACTATTGTTCAGGAAAAGCAGCACGGGAAATGATCTTTAAAGTAATATTTTATATTAGTATAAATGATTTATATAATTTTTATTCTATATTTTTTAAATTTATGTATTGTGCAGGTGTTTGCATTAGAAAATCCAGATGTCAATGTCTTAAATTATTCACCAGGACCAGTTGAAACTGATATGTACTATGAACTTTGTAATGAAGTTGCTGACAAGCAAACTAAAACACAATTCAATGATATGTTAACAAAAAAAACTGTTCTGACTTGTGAACAAACAGTTAATCGTCTTTTAACGGTTCTTAAAGAACAAAAGTATAAATCTGGTGATCACGTTGATTATTATGACGAGTTATAACTTGTATAAATTTATTGGTACAGGTTATTTATATCCACTTATCATTCCTAAATTTCACAAAGCGAACAAATGAATATTTTAATAAACTGTTTACAGGGTTACTTCAATTGATTTATACTTTATTTGTTGTTACATTATAAAAACATACAAACAATATACTATATATACAAACTAATATTATAAAATGTTTGTACTGGAAGATCTCCCATTATAACCGTATACTTACTGTAACATTTCTTTAGAATAAATATCTTTATCGAAGTTTATGATGATAATTCATTATTTTGTCTCAATGATGTATATCTTATAGAGCTAGTTCTTGCTTTTTGAATTTGTATGTTTATTAAAATAAGTATCACAAAAACATAAATTCCTACAGAAACTAACCAAACTGGCAGTGGATATATAGGTGGCATAAAATGTAAATAAATTAAATTGTACAAAGGAGCTGCCACCAATGGAGTTAATGTTTCAATAGATACTGTCATGGAAAATATTTTACCTACAGAATTTTGTAAATATTATTCTCACAATCTCATACTGAAAACTTATACTTTCTTTCTTATTTAATAATATTTACCAGTATCCTTTGATGGCACTGACTTGGATATTATAGCACGAATCATAGGACTAGTGATGCCACCAAACATTCCTACAACCACAGACAGGTACATATGCCAAGGTTTCAATGTAAAACTGTGTAGTAGACAACCACTCAAAGAAGAAAATAATGACAATATAGCTGTCACTTCTTCAGAAAGTCCTATGAAAATATTGCTCTACTCAAACATTTCATTTACCAAACTTTCTAAAAATATTTTATGTACATAAAAATTTTAATTTATACCTCCATATGTTACAAAAAGTTTTACTCCAAATATTATACCAAGAATTGAAAATATAATATTTGTAGCTAAATAAATAGAATAATTATTTACATCCCAACCAAGTCTGGCACTTGCAAATAAAAAGCCAATGGTCATATCTCCTTCTAAAGCAATGACTATTAAAATAATGCAAGCTATACAACACCAAACTATATGCCGGTCAAAACCATTACGTTTTTTGGTACATGTACTTATAAGTTTCCTGACCAAATGTATATCGAACAAACTTTTTACAGTTATCTACAAACATTAAAAAGATATTAATAACAACAGCATATTTATAAGACATTACAGAATACATACTGAATTTGTGCTGTATATAGTCTCAGGAACTAAAAAAAAAATATGCAATCCTGCTACAGTACAACATACAGTAGCAATAGCAAATACAACTGTATATCCATATGCTCGAAAGATAACAGGACCTGTTAATATACCAGTCAAAATACCAACAGATATCAAAGCTTCCAACCAAGCTAATTGCCACCCTCTTTCTTGTTCATTTGATATATCAGCAAGATAACAGATAGTACCTAATAAAATTATGCCAAATCCTCCACAACATGCATATGGAATATATGCAATTAATAAAAACCATGGATTAACATCCCAAACACTCATGAAGGAAAGAAGAAGGTACATTAATGATGTGCCTATGATATAAATCACACATTGAATACATGTCTATTTTTTAAAGCACATAATACTAACCAACATAGCCAGGCAACATGATAGACTTCCTTCCATAAATGTCACTCCATGGTCCCAAAAATAAAGATAAAAAAGCAGGTATGACACTTTCAATAATTGATTTTGTCATTAAAATTAAACTGACTTTGGGTTGCACTTGAGCATCTATTTTTAGGGCTTCCGCAGAACTACTATTTTCATGTAATAGTAAACATTCTGTTTTATTTATATTTAATGTTATACTACAAGTACGATACATTATTAAATCTGTTAAAATATTACCTACAATTCAAATCAAAATTATTTCAAATAATTCACTTTGTAGCCTACTTATTTAAATTTAATTTAAAAATCATACAATTTAAATTTCATACAAATATTTATTTTACACGTGAAATAAAAATGTATGCAAGAGAATAATGGTTTGGTATCTTTTTACATATGTTAAATATCTTGTACATGATATTTATACATGATATGATATAATCTAATTAACATGCATATAATATATAAATTATATCAAAATTACTTGATATTGCATGAGCAGCTATTAGTATCATCATAGATGGTTGTACAAGCATATAACGCTTCCATCCTGTGATCGCGTTTTCCATTTTATATTTTAAAAATTGTGTTATAAATAATAGCACCACAACAACTGATATCACATAAAAATACTGATTGTGCTATATGATAGTATAATATTAGATTATTAAAATATTTCATTTAATTTAAAAAATTTAATTCTTTGAACCACACAGACATAACTAACAATGTCCGAAATTCTATATCTTTTCCAGTATTGTTCTTTATCTCTTTGTGTGAATCATTTTCGTATGCTTCGTCATCTTTTGTAATTGTCAGATCATTTTACTTCATTAATTACCACATGATATTTCGATATATCAAAAATTGAATTTTTTGGTTCAATAAGCTGCATTTTTTTAAATATCCTACCGTAATCTTTACATAACAGAAAAAAATGTGACACATTTATATATGCTAATTATGTATGTATATGCCACTTATATAAAACTGTATGTGTATCATTTCTGACATCTAAACAGCTGATCGCAGATAGTTTATACATTATGTAGACAATATTTTATATATTTATTTAATGCAAAGGACAAAAATAGCAAATTTCAAAAAAATTTTTCACGTTAACACATTATACAATGCGTAAAGAAAGTATATCAATTCTTTTATTCACGAATACAAAGTAAAGATTTTTGAAGAATAAATATTGACATCTGATAAATGCAGTCACGTGGTAAAAATACATTAATTGATATTGAAATGATAGTCATCGTATTAATAAAGATTTTGCAAGTATGAAAGAACAAATGAGTTAATAAAGAATATTATTTATTACGTTTCTAACAGCACAAGATTATTTTATTAAAATCTAATAATATGAGATAGAAAAAATTGTTTCGTATTTTGCACAATTTTAATTTCGTATCCAGTTTATTAAATATACAGAGTGTCCCAGACTTAAATAACCAAACTACAGAGCTTAATCTACAGGCAAAAAGAAAAATATGTTATATAAATTTGTCAATAAACACTTTGTAGCAGAGTTATAAAGATATATTATACGCATAAAATAGGTAACGACTCAGTCAAGCAACATTTTGAAGTGAGTTTAAAGATACTAATCATTTTTATTATATCATATACTATGTTTTATAACTATTAACAACACGGAATTGTTACCACATGATAATAAATATGTAATTACGCTGACACAATAGCATAGTCAACTTTTGTATGCTACGAGAGAAAGTGCGTTGTTACATATTTCATGCGTACAATATTTCTTTATAATTTTGCAACAAAGCGTATATTAACAGATGTTACCTATTTCATGCATGCTATATTTCTTTATAATTTTGAAACAAAGCGTTTACTAACATATTTTTATAAAATTTTTTCATTTTTTTGCTGGTAGATCAATCTCACACAATTTGACTACTGATGTTTGGAATACCCTGTATACGTATAAGACAACAAATACAAAATTGAAATTGGTTTTATCAGTCTTATATATTATGTTTACTGATAACAATAATGAAGATAGTAGACCAGTAACACCATCAGAGGAAGATTGTTGCCACAGTGCATGTGATCCTTGTATTTTTGATATACATAAAAAATTACTCGAAGAATATGAAAGAAGAAAGAAGCAGAATATAAAAATTCACAACAGATCAAATATATTACATTTATATTCATACAGAAATTTTGTAGTTTCTGGTATACAGAAAATATCTGAATGCTATATTTTACTTGTTTTGAAATATAATGGTATATTTTTTATTTTTAAATATATTATGAAAATTATTTGCAATTGTTTATAGTATTAATAATTATGTACTTCTTTTATAGAAAATAACTATAAAGATTACAGTATATTAATTGATCCAGGACAATATGTTATATTACATTTACATGATACTGCCAAACCATACACACCAATTTCTTTCACAGATGACTCTATTGAATTCCTAATTAGAATTTATCCAAATGGAAAATTTAGTCAATATCTAGGAAGCATAAAAGTAGGTGATACAATTCGTATTAGAGGACCATATGGAAATTTTAAATATGAAAGCAATAGGTATGAAATTATATATTTGGTTCTATTATCTTTTACTTAATATAAATTTATAACATATAATTTTTTGTATTATTAATACAAAATAAATGGTTAGAGAGAATATTATTTTAAATATATTAAATGCTTTTCCAGTTTTCAAACAATTATTATGTTTAGTATGGGATCTGGGATAACTGCAGTTTATCCTATAGCAAAATCAATTATTGACAATGAATCAGAAGAGACAAGGGTTCATCTCATTGGAGGATTTAAAAACATATTACAGATTCCCTTAAAAAAAGAACTACAAACCTTATCAGATTATTGGAACTTCAAGTGTACATTGCACATATCACAATTGCAAAGTAAGTAATTTTTTTAAATAAATTTTTTTCTACTACAAAAACATATCACATTTTTATGTAATTATAAATATTTTCTTGTATTTTATATTTTAGATGTTTGTAATCTCCATGGTATAGATGTAAAATCTGGAAGATTAGATGAGAAATCAATCTTTGAAACACTTCAAGATAAAATAGCTAGTACTACATTAATCTTAATATGTGGCTCTAGTCATTTTAATAGATCTGTTGTACAGTGGATAAAAAGCATGAATTATATACATATACATGTGTTTGAATGAAAATACATGAATCATAGGAAAGATCATTATGTTAAATAGTTTTTGTAATTAAATATTATCATTTAATGCGACATGATATGCTCTCTTTGCAGTTGGGACATGAACCATGAATGTGATCAAATATAACATGATTTCCAGAAATTGCTTGTAACCACTGGAAATAAAACAAATTTATAAATATTATATGAGACCTGAACAATTAATCAAAAGTTATCTCTATAATTCTTTTTCATGTATACAAACATACCTGTAATAAACAAGATGTATGGAAATGTTTCCTACATTTTTCATTATTACAAATTTTATCAGGCAGAATCACATTGTCTAATTTTAGGGAAAAACAAATACAACATTCTTCATCAGCAACAACAACATTGTAATCTTCTACAGATTCTTTTTTCATTTCCAGTTTAGGAAATATGTCTATATCTAATAACATCATTAAATTATTTATGATATCACAGCTTGGATCCCATTTCTGAAAAAGTATTATGGTACTTATATTACGTACTTCAACATATTTTAACGTTATTATTTTACAATAGCATTATAATGTAAAACTAGCAATATACTGCAAATATTACACACATGTAAATTCTTAGAAACTAGTTCTGTCATTGATTCAACTTCAGTATCGCTACCCATAAATTTAATTTCTGGCAAATCCATATGATTCAAAGGATCTATTTTAATGAACATTGATAAAGATGATGTTAAGTAAATTCGTCGATAAAGATGGCATGGTTTTGGTGGCAATGGATCTATTACCCAGCAATTCCTAATCATTTGAAAATAACACATATGTTAAACTAGAAATTGAAGAGAAGATTGAAAATAAATATGTCTATGTTCTTACTGATCAATTTGCTTCAAATTTGACCATGATTTCTCAAGCATTTCTACTTGTAATCTAAGTTTATTTCTGGCTATATTTAATGTTGATATATTCTTTTCGAAAGGCCCAAGAGAAGGTATTTCAGGTAAATCTGAATAAACAACTGTCCATGGACATGTTCTATGGCTTGTTTTCTGCAATCTTACAGCCACGTTGTTCAAAGATAATTCAATTATATTTATCTTATTATTAGCTGATACCTTAATTCCCTATAATAATGTAATTTCAACATTTACAACACTTAATTTTGTCTGAGATTTGGACACATAAGGATTTTTTTTAACATTAATTGTATAAATTTTTCACGTACAGATGGTATCTGAAGTAAATTTCTTAATTCTGCTAACATTTCCATTTCTTGATCATCTACTGCATCATATTCATAATTTTCAATGACATGACTAGAGTTGATGAAACTGCTCTGTTTGGAAAATATTGTTACATAAATGATACATAAATAAGATATAAATAGTTGTTAGAAAGAATTATCACACTCACGATTAGCAACTGTAATTGTTTTAGAAATGTTGATACTTTAGTGACATTATGCATTAAATCCTTCACTTTATCACTAAATCCTTCGTTTCGTATGAATGCAATTTCTTTACCAAAATTGATTTCTGCATTAGAAAGTAATGGATAATTATGTACAATCAATTTTAGCCTAATTCGCATATTTCGTCCTGAGATGCATGGAACTTCTAAAAATCCTTTCCATGTCATTGGTTTTTTAGAAATTAATATCATTTCTGGATGCCATTGAATCATAGATTTATAATCGTTGTTAACCATTATGATAAATTAATTACTTTTCATTATTCTTGTCTATATAAATTATAAGATATAACATTGTATATGACATCTGTCGCTTTCACAAAAATATGTTATATCACAAATAAAATGCAAATAAATCTGATATCCAATGCACTTTTATATTATATGATGTAACAGTCCTATACTCCGCCCAAGTTGAGTCAGCAAACATAAACAAAGTCACAAAAAACAAAGTATAGTACAACCTATAATATTCTAATTTAGCGGTCAATGCTCAATTGTGTTAAAATCTATAGTGAGAAGTTAAACAAAATAGTAAATCTATATAGTGAAACTCGAGTGTCACTAGTCGATAACCAATAATTGTAGCCGTAGCAGTCAAATTATGTTTATGTTTACTATCTTATCTCATTAGACAGAACTATAGATCAATCATAAAATTAATTTTGTTTTGATTTATTGCATGAATTTATTAGTTTAATACATCAAACTTAAGTTGAATTCATGTTTATAAACAGTTTGTAATATAATTGTAATTGCAATTGTTGTATTTACGATTCATAATTTGTAATATATTACAATAAAAGATTTTATATTCAAGTAAATTAAAATTTAAGTAACCTCGAAGATTTTAATACCTTGTCCATATGCATAGATAAGACATATATATATACATATACGTATTACGTATGCATATTTTAAGTTTCCCATATGTAAGTACGTAGACATCATTTGTCATTGTCGCTAGTAAACATTCCATTTAATTTAAAATAAAATTATATTTCATGTAATTTTTTAAAGACAATGAAAATGTAATAATAGTGTATCGTTGCATAGACAAAGTGAATTATGTTATAAACACGTGTTCGTAAAATCATGTACTTTTGTCTGCAACATTCCTTTCATTGTAGGTTATGAGTCATAGCCTATTCTTTACCGAATTTGCTGTCTACTTTCCGTAAAAGAGTCATTCTGTCATTGCTAGCTAAAAATGTTAAATACAATAAAAATATCAGTGAAGACAGAAAATACAGAAAAAAGGTGACACCGAAAGAATTGAGAAGAAAAGTAAAGAATACATATTGATATTATAGTGCATATAGTATTCATAATTATCATAACACAATAAGGATTACAAAGTGTAGTTAAGAGAAACATAGTGGAACTTTTATTATTGTATTATATATATTGAAATAATTATATATTATTAATACTACATTTTTGTGAGAGATTAATTTCATAAACAGAAGTAACTTCGAAAGAACACAGTACTTTAATTGTGACCAAAGTATTAATATATGACTAAAGATTAATATATGACTATCATATAATATATAAATAAAAGGTATTTTGTTGATTTGTAAAAAGAGAAAAATTGAAGATAAAAGATACAAAATACTTAAGGTAATAATTTTATATAAAACTTCAAGATATTTTTATTACTTATAATAAGCTAATTATAATAAAAGCTATTGATGATAGCGAAGAAAATATATTTTAACAAGTATGACTAACCCATTAAGAGATCAACCATGGGGTTTGCAAATTATGGAATATGCATTTGCAAAATGTTGCGCTCATAGTCGTGTCAATCGAATGACATGGCATCAAGGTGTTATTTTAGCACTCACATACTTAGCATATACCTGTTACCATATGACACGAAAGCCCATGTCTGTTGTAAAAAATGTGTTGAGTTTCAACTGTAGCACTTTATCACCACCTCCAAACTTTTTAATCAATACTAGTAATCAAGATACATGGTGCGATTGGGCTCCATTTGGTAAATATAATATTAGCATAACTTCCTAATTTAAAGTGATTTGGACATATATAACTTATGTCTCTTTTTTTAAATAGATACTGCAGATGCTCCAGCATTACTTGGCATATTGGATTCTGCATTCCTGTTTGCATATGCAGCAGCTATGTTCCTCAGGTGACATATTGAAGTGAGCTTATTTATGAGATCTGAAATCATAAAGATTATTTTGATAGTAATTTTACATTTTTATGCGCAGTGGTTTTATAGCAGAAAGAGCAAATCTACGATATTTTCTAGCATTTGGCATGCTTGCATCTGGTATATCTTGTTATCTCTTCGGTATTGCTAAGCCATACAATATTCATAGTTTATGGTATTTTGTTCTGGTTCAAGTAAGTATATGCAAATGATTCATTACTTGTATAAATTTATTTTGGATGATTACAAATTATTATCATATTTAGGCCATTGGTGGTGTCTTTCAAACATCAGGTTGGCCAGGTGTAGTTACAGTTGTAGGAAATTGGTTTGGAAAAGGAAAAAGGGGATTGATCTTTGGAATATGGAATTCTCATACATCATTAGGCAATATTTTGGGCAGTTTAATAGCTGCCAAATTTGTGGAATCTGATTGGGGTCTAAGTTTCATGGTACCTGGAATAATAATGGGCTTAACAGGATTTATAATATTTTTATTTCTAGTACCAAATCCTACAGACATAGGATGTATACCACCTGCCCCACTTAGATATAGAAAATTTCAGGCTGCTCATAGTTCAGATGAAGGAAGTAGTACAGATGAATGTGGAAATGTACACAATGTAAGTTAAATATATTCTTTAGTGAAGTTTTTATTTACTTTTTAGCATGTTATGCACTACTAATAGCATTTTGTAATTATTATTATTTGTGCTAGCACTGGAATGCAAACATAAAACTTTCTCGAATATTTCATGCATTAATATCATATGTTATAAAATAATTAGCAGATAATATTAGCATTTCACTTTCTTTTATTTCAATAATTGAATATGTAGATGTTTGATAATAATTGCTTTTTATTCAAATAATCATTAATTATTTAATCTCATAACATTAAGTAAAACTGTAATTAGTTATTCGTTAGATTTTTGTGTTTATACCTGTTTTATATTTACATATATTTTTTTTGTACATATTGTATGTTCACTAAAAATAACTCATTTACTGTACTTAGCGTCTCACTTATCGTTGTGCCTACCGCGAACAAGTCGATATTGATGTAAGTGCATGCTTCATTTTTTTATGTAATTAATGTTATACTTTGTATAACTACATTAACACAAATAGCATTTCCAGTATTTTGTAGTATTTTAATATTTAGATTATTTCTTTGGTATTTTTTTATAATAAATTTAAGTTTTGCATGCATATACTCTATCAATATTTTTTTTATATTCCTTTGAATATTTATAACAAGCTTATTTTGTAAGGACGTCGAAAATGGACGATCTGAAACTAGTCCAATATTACCAAAACATAGACATGTACAAGAGAATCATAGAGGAAATGCAATTGGATTCATAAAAGCTATGATGATACCTGGAGTCATAGAATATTCTCTTTCTTTATTTTTTGCAAAACTTGTAAGCTATACATTCCTATATTGGTTACCATTGTATATTGCAGCTTCAAGTTAGTATTCTTTAAATTATAATTAAAAATTGTATATATTATGCTAAAATATTATGTAACTAGTTTTGTTCATTTTTAGCTACTTACAGCACAACATTAAGTGCAGATCTTTCTACTTTTTTTGATGTTGGCGGCATAATGGGTGCAATAGCAGCTGGTGTTTTGTCTGATTATACTGGAAAAAGTGCTCTAACATGTGCAGTTATGCTTGGATTTGCAGTTCCAATGGTATGTAACTTTTTTAAATTAAAAATTTATGAATAACTTATATAAGTAACATAAAATGTTAATAATCTGTAGAAACTTAAGATTTAAATATCATTATTAGATTAGTAATTATTTACTTCTATAGAGTATAACTTTGTGTAATTCACTATATAGTTATTCCTATATGACTACATTGGAAGTACTGGATTGGCAATCAACATAGTATTGTTACTAATAGCTGGTTTATTAGTAAATGGACCATATGCATTGATAACAACTGCAGTATCTGCTGAACTAGGAACCCATCCCAGTTTGGGAAACAATTCTAAAGCTTTAGCTACAGTTACTGCAATCATCGATGGTACAGGCAGTATTGGAGCTGCTGTAGGTCCACTGCTAGCAGGAGTGGTAGCTCGTTGGGCTGGTTGGCATAATGTGTTTTTTATGCTCATGGTTGCAGACATGTTGGCATTATTGGTAACTTTACTCAAGATCAAATACCTAAAAAATAACGAATTCTTCCAATTTTTTAATGTAAAATATAATGTTTTAGCTTTTATCAAGGTTAGTTTACAGAGATATACAACTATATAGACGACGGCGGAGAGTCATTTAATTTTATTCTCATACATTAAGTAAAAAATAATGGATATATACGTAAATAAACAAATTCTTCAAATATGTATTTCAATTTTAACATTTTTATAAATGACAAAATGTATAAAATATTGCACTATATGTTCAATCATGTCAAATTGTATATATCTAAAATTTGTATGTATTATTAAATTCTAGAAATAGTTCACACGAGTTCACCTGAATAAACAGTATATTTTTACAACTTAGACTATTGTTATCGAATAAAATGCCAAGAAAAAAGAAACAATTTCATTTCACACGTTAAAAATGTATATTATAATAAGTCACTCATAAACAATTAAATAAAAATATATTTTATATAAGTAATTATATTAAGTTATATTAAGTATATTTTAACATCAAGGAATGCCAGTTGGAATTATGTAACTAATAGAATCTGCAAATTCACCCCATGCTGCTCTTTGTGTTTGAAATGTAACGATCCATGCTAAAAGAGCAGCTGACCATATAGTTGCTCCAATTGCAGAAAATATTACATCTGAAAATTAATATCAACAAAATATATGTTATACATTAAACAGTAGTTTTATAAAAAAAATAGTAATAGTTTATTAAATATAAAATATAGCGCGTGTGTATTAGATCTATACAATTAATATGAAATGAATAATGTTAATCCATGGCTAACATATCTACAACCTACATCTCTTAATTTGTTTTTGTTCCTCATAATGCGGTTCAACAAAAGCTTCTTTTGCAAACCAAATAGCATTCACAGCCCAAAGGAATGGTAGAAAAACAAATCCAGCTACAAAATAAAACAAAACATTTACATACATCTATATGAACGAAACAGTGCAATTAAACATATGTAACTTACCCCTAAAATACCATTTACAGAGATACAATTTTTTGTCATTTGGTATTTTTGACAAATCCATCGTATCAACAATCTGAAAATTATAACCTATATCTTTGTTACATCAGATACACAAATGTGGAACGCAACTTTATTTTAATCTATCTGCATATATTTCAAAAAATCATTCGAAGTGTTAATAAAAACGAGAAGATTTGAGAAAGAATACAGTAAAAAACGCACTTGTTACATGTCAAACTAAAATTTAAGATTTTCTTTCAAGTGGAGAAGTTACTACATTTTCTCGATAGATGGAGCAGTTATATAGCTTAAAAAAAAAGAAAAGAAAGAAAAAAAAGAAGAATGGAAAGACGTATCTTAATTGTTCTCATAAGAAATATATTGAACAAAAATATACCGTGGAAAATGTTTCAAAAATACATACACTATCGTTAAACGTTATTACGCGACTGTTATATACAATTAATTATACGAGAATTTCATATTTTATGCGGAGAATTAAAGCGAAGACTTGAAATAAAGAAGTTCGCTTTAGACGACTTTACGAAGTTTTGAATGAGCACCATTTTCTTAATCGCAATGGTGGGAACAGGTCACGTGATCGGTTAACTTGGTGTTCCGCTTGTCGCGCGAGTAACCGTGGCCAGCCATTTTGATTAGTAACATGGCGTCAGGGGAGATTAATATGGCGTCCTCGGACATAATAACTGAAGTGGAGATTCAACCAGATATCCAAGAGGTTGAAATAGAAACGATACCGGTAGAGATACCGTGTGAGACTGTGGAAACTACGATCGAGGGTGAAGATGGCCAACCGATGATAGCCCTTCAAACACTTCCAGAGCCAGGACGCGAAGAAATCATACTACAGACGCAAGAGGAAATCGTCGGTAGTGATCCACTAAGCGTATATGATCAGATCCCGGTCCCGGAGAACGATATTTATGTCGAGTCAAGCCCTGGCCCATCGAGGAAAGGTCCTAAGAAGACCAAGAAAAGCGGTTCGTCGAAATTCAGATCGTCCGATCATACGATTTTTGGGGAAATGGGTTCGGAGACGAAGGCTAGAAAGTGGGAGCAGAAGCAAGTGCAAATCAAGACGCTTGAAGGTGAATTCTCAGTGACGATGTGGGCATCAGGAACCGACGACGGTAGGTTTCCCATCATTTATTTTTCCTAACCTTTCTGATAATCTGGATGAAACACTGACCGGATAGATAAATTCGCTAGAGAAAAACTTTCGTAACGAGTGTATCTCCACACACATTGTTTCATACGCACTTCCGGTGGTCTCGAATCAATACCGTGCTTTTCACATGGGTTTACCAAAGAAATTAGTCGGGTCCTTCGAATCTTTATTATCGGTGAATTCGTTGACAGTTTACGTTGTTTGTTTTGATCGAGGGAACGCCATTATGCTACCAGGGGGCAGCCATATTTTGAAAATGGCTTCTTTTACGTGGATCTGTCCTGTTGAATGATAATGGCGGAGCTGTACTTACAACAGAATCGACAAAGCTCTAGACTCTTACGTTATCTTTGTTTTTTTATATGCACATTATTACCTAATTTTTTATCATTTTTCCTTCAATATATTAGTCTAGTTAAATTCTTATTTAAATAAACACATAATTTATCGTTTTTATGCATAAAATTACCTAGAAAAGATAGATTGATCCTTCCAAGTATGAAACATTCGGACTTCTTACGTCATTTCATATTATATACCTACATTTCTTCTTAAATATTTGCAATTATTGATTCAGTTTAAAAGATTCAAATATATTTTTATTTCCCTTCATTGAGATTATATGTTGTCAAATAAAAATAAATGAAAAGGTATGAAAAGAATTGTGAAGCAGATCAACAAATATGTAAATTATGTTTTTATCATACCTTAGTATTATATAAATCGATAATCAAATTTATCCGTATTTAATATATCTTAAAATATCCATATATATAATAAAAAAGAAATCAACGAGTTTTTTTTTTTAGTAAAACTCTATTTTTGCTTTTAATGTATTATGGATTATATTAATATTAAATATATCCTTTATTATACCTGTGCACGGAAAAAGAATCTAAAATGTAGGTTTCTGTTATATTTTATATATTATTGAAACGTAATAATTTTTAATTAATGTTTGATATAGATTTTTTATTACTAAATATGGATATAGGTAACTTTATATATGGAAATTTATGAATTTTAATTTTCCAAAATGTACAATTTGTATAAAACTTAAATTACTTGTTTACATGCATTATTTGAATGTATATGATTTTATATATTTAAAATATGTGTATATGAATTTTTAAACAGAGAAGAAGGAGAGAGAGCAGCTATTTTATATGCAAAATATAAATAAAGATATTGATAACATATTATGTAATTTGCCTTTAAATATTTATTATTTTCAGTTGAAACGGTTTGTGTAAAAAATTTGTGTATTTTTAAAGTTTATTCTGCTAGTATACGCAAATAAAAATACGTGATTTAAATAATGAAAAATAAATACAGTAGCTTTTGTTTGGGACTGCTTGTTGTTGTTAAAGGGAGTGTCCTATTAGCTCCTCACCTGGTGGATGTTCCAGATGAAGGCTCTAATCCAGAGCCTGATCCAGACTACACAGAATACATGACTGGTAAATCCAATGCCAAATTCAATCACTCTGGAAGCTCCATTTCCGATGGAATGCCAGGTCTTGACCTTTCGGATCCAAAACAATTGGCAGAATTTGCTAGGCCTGGTCATAAATTGAAAGTACGCAAACCACCTGTTCTAGATGGTGTAGAGCGCACTATAGCCTGTCCGCATAAAGGATGCACAAAAATGTTTAGAGATAATAGTGCAATGCGTAAACATTTACATACCCATGGACCAAGAGTGCATGTATGTGCAGAATGTGGGAAAGCTTTTGTTGAAAGTTCCAAATTGAAAAGGCATCAGTTGGTTCATACAGGAGAAAAACCTTTCCAATGTACATTTGAAGGATGTGGTAAAAGGTTTAGCCTGGATTTCAATCTTCGCACCCATGTTAGAATTCATACAGGAGACAGACCTTATGTTTGCCCATTTGATGGATGTAGCAAAAAATTTGCACAATCAACGAATTTAAAGTCACATATATTAACACATGCAAAGGCTAAGTAAGTAATCTTAATCTTTTTTTTATTCTTGATATATATATATATTTTTTCTCTCTCTTTTTAAGTAAAGAATTATTACTTAGTAACATGGAATATTTAACATTTGTAGGTCACGTAATGCTATTGGAAGAGGAGTACAACAAATTCAACTTCAACAACCTCAATTTGTTCAAGTTGAAGTTGCAGATGTGGATAATCAACAATTCATTGTTTATGCTGATTAGCCCCCCTAACAATGATCTCATATCCTATAAACCTATAAATGGAATATCGTAATCATTAATTAGTAACGTAAACAGTGTAAATATTTTCATGATATAAGTGATGAGGGCAGGACATTACTAAAGCTGTTAGTTATCTTAAGAGAAGAAATTAATTAATCAATTTATACCTCTGTGCTTAGACGCAAAGTAAATAGATACCACAAGCACTATACTACCACAAAAAATAAAATAAAATAACACTAAAGAAGGTAGTGTATCTTCTGAGACATATAAAGTAGAATATTGCGCACTGCTCAATCTCATGTCTCGAGTCACACTAAATGATACATCTAGTGCGCGCTCATAATACAACTGTATATATTTATACTTAAAGTAAAATATTGTATACAGTATATTTTGGAGAAATTCTGATGAGAATAAACTACAAAATACGTCTTTTCCGTCGGACTCAATTGTACCACTTTAATATACTTTTTACATTACATTGTAATTGTTAACAGTTATTGGAGGAAGGAAACATAAATGCGTCTACTGTGTATTATACCTTGATGTCCACAAAATATGACATTTATTCATGTAAAATTATTTAGATGTTTTTAAGTATTATCTAAAATTAACTGGACACTGAAAGCATTGTAAGATCAAATGGATGAGTGTTTAATAATGTCGGCATTTAAAAACTCACCGATTAATTCAAAAAATAATTCACATAATATATTTTATCCGTGATATTCACGAGTACATTATGATGTATACATGTACATCGATGCAATGATGTTACGAAGTTGTTAAAGAGTTCGTGTCATTTCAAAGTAGGAAGCAATAGTTTATAGGTAGAACTATAATATTGATTGTATTAAATGGCGATTGCGTGCATCCCATTATATCGTTATTCATTAATATTCGCATATCACAATTTTGTACATGTAGCTACGACGTTGAAACATAATTCAATTTATATATTATTTCTAGAATTATTTATACGAAAAATTTGGATAATTTATTTAATCACATAAAGTATATTCTTTCATCAAATTTTTTTGAAAGTATTCACTTTATTTTTTATAATTGTAATCACAAATTTACTACAGTGGAAATTTTTTTTTCTAAAAGTATTTCCAAAATATTTTAAACAAATGATTTGTTATAACATTGCTGACTAGAGTCTGCTTTTATTTGGTTTGTACATTCTAGTGAGTTTTTGTACTTTTATTCTTGTAATAAAATATTTAAAAGATTGCTAGAAATGAGTACAACAACAATTTGGCCTATTATAAAATGAATGTTTATAGAAAGATGTTTAAGAAATATTTATAGAATCCTTTGTGTCTAATGGGAAAACTAGAAATTTGTTTAAAATTTAATCTTATAATATTTTATCAATAAGAATTCTTTATTCATTTTTATATTATGAACATTTAATATAATTCTTTGCATACTGTAATAATTATTGCTTCCTGCTGGAAGTAATGCTAAATATAGTTTGAGGTATATAAAAGTAATTTGTCTCTGAGTATTACTGACGTGCTAGTGTTATATACTAACATTTTAAGTTAACTAATGTATATAAAAATAAGGATACGTAACTTTTTATTTTTAATTTTTATTATGACACATGCAAAATTTTTTTCATGCTGTGATAATTTTATACAGTTATTTATATATAAAGATTCTATGATTCATTGGAAATTAATATATATATATATTCATCTTATAATCAAGAAAAGTATATCTATCTTACAAATTCAAATTATTATAAAAAATTATTGAAAGTCAGTATATAATTTTTTGAGAACAGGATAGTTTTCACTATCATAAATTTTATTATTACGTACTAGGTAATTACATATCACTTAATCCTTTGATCATACCTTTAAAGTACTTATGTATATATCAAACTTTGTTTTAAGGGAAGTATATCTCCCATATCTTCTTTCTTGAATTTATTGTTTAAAAGAATTTAATGTGTTTAAAAATGAAATACATATTTGACAGATGTTTATGAATGATAATTTGGAAACATCTTAACAAAAACATTATTTTTGACAAAATGGTCGTAAGAGAGATAAGTAAATTTGAATCATTTTATTATCAAGGATTATTACAGTTCAAAAATAACATAATTAATACCTTCCAGACCGTCCATCTCTACCTTTATCATCTCTACCTTTTCGGCGATCTTTGGATCTGGATCTTCTGTCACGAGACCGTGATCTTCGTTTACGATCACGGCCACGAGATCGCGATCGCGATCTTGATCGTCCTTTACCACCCTTTTTTCTGCTATATAAATAACGTCGTAATTCTCGTGAAATGGGTTTCAAATGCATGAAATTACAAAATCCTGAACGTGTGCATTCTCTGCAAGAACGTTGAATTTCTTTTTTAGTAACAGGTATTTTAGATACATAGAAATGAAAACAATGTCAAAAAAATTAAATTTGTATAATTCGTTATTTACTTTTTATTACTTAGTAGTAATTACATACCCCATTTCATATTGACGACAGCAGGCTTCTCTAAAATCAGTAACTGGAGAAAGTTCTGCATAAACTGGTCGTCCACCAAACCATCTATTATTCAAGTCATTTACAGCCCTTTCTGCATCTTCTTCTCTTCGAAATTTAATGTAAACATTCCCGACTAAGTGATCTCCAAGATTGTCACATACATTCATTTCTTCTATTTCACCATATTTATCTTCACATTCAACAAAGACATCTTCAAAAAAATTGTCATAATGTTCTTGCATTTCTTCATCAGAAACATTTGCCACCACTGCAATATAATGTTTATTAATTATGATTGTAGAAATTATTATATTCAATATTGAATACAGAAATTTAATCTATAATATACTTACGATGAGATCCGTCTGCACTTTTTGCTGAATTTTGAGGGTTTACATAAAGGTTTTGCAACAAACATGTCTAAAATAGTTAATTATTTGAATTTTTTGATATATACTTATATATTTTTTGTTAATTATTTGAATTATAGTTATTTGTTTGAAATGATATTTATGAATAATTGTATATATATACTTTATATAAATGTGTTTATTACTTAGAAACTTAAATTAAAAATAAAATTCTCTATATAAAAAGATACATAAAGCAATATAATACTATTTAGTAATGTTAAAAAGAGTTTGAAAAAAATTAAAGGTTAACTAAGATATTTTTACCTGACTAAAAGTTGGCTTGTTATGAATTCGAGAACACCTATCTCCATGTCGACAGGCACCAATTTTGAAATAAAATGAACAATTTACTCTAAAAATAAAAGACAATAATATCGTTGATTTTAGTTTGGAGAATGCTATTCCGCGTAAATTTAAAGATCCAACTTACTTGTCTTTCTCTGTACCGAAAATTGATGCCAGATACTCTGCCATTCTTTGCCGTCTGTTAGTATTTCTAAACGGTAAGACCCACTGTTTTGTGAAACATGCAAGAACTTAGCTTATCACAACATATACAACGTTTTGCGTGTAACTCTGATCCAAAATGGCGGTATCATAAAAGACTCGCTTAATAGGTTTTTTAGTAATTGTACACGATTTCAAATTTTATCTCTAGAGGACTCGCAAACTTTGCATACTGAAGTATGAGCATAAATAAGATATAGAATAGACTTGATATGCAATGCTTTCTCGTGTCCCACATTTTGTGACATTATCGATTAAGCATAGTAAGGGCACAGAGAAAATCTCTCTGGTAGTGGTTTGAATTAAAACTAAATTTTCGTATGAGTAGTAATGTGAATCATATGCAACAGTTATTCTTATTCCAGAAAATTATATACTACTAATAATTATATGGTATCAATCGTGTATGAACAATTTATCTCTATGCTTTGATCATCAGGTCAGAGAGGAAATAAAAATGATGAAATTTTCTAGGGTTTTTCCTAGATCGAGTGTAGGTTTAGTTCTAAGGTAAAATTATTTATAATTATTTTATATTCATATTATTTATAATTGTTTGCGACACTTTTTTGTGATATTTTGCTTATTTAAGTAGTTCTTTTTAACATATTAAAGTTTAAAAAATATCGGAGATACTGACCATATTTCTCATTATTACCAGACTTTACATACCAGTGTCGCCATAAGTTAACCAATGTATTCAAGTAGCGCGAAGTTCAACAAATCAAATGTATAAGGCTAAAATAATAGTGTAACGCAACAAATGACTTTAAAATATTTCCCAACAGTTTCGTCATTTGCAGTCGAAGTTAAGACTTAATGCGAATTGTTTTACATGTCTCAAAAATAGCTGAGGTCACATCCGTATTGTAAACCTAGTCTATGTCCCTTTGATTCAATCCTTGTTCATCATGTTGCAGACCGCAATCATCATAAAAACAAAAGTGCTTACATACATACGTTTACTTAGAAAAACTGAATATCTTAGCATTTAATAATTTATAAAAAATATTTTTCTGGGAAAATAAATACATTCTTTATATCTAAAGGTCTTTTTATTTATATAGTGCGGGAATTTAACGTTTTCCTCCGACACGGGGAGCTGCTTTTTGTGTTATCTTTGCAGCTTTATGTTTTGGTTGTACTTTTGCCTTAGTAGGTACAACTGCTTTCTTCGTTGCTTTAGCAGCTTTCTTTTGTTCCTTTGCAGCTCTGAAATAAAAAATGTGAGATATACATATTTTAAGAAATACAAGTAGCAAAATATGTACCTAGTATAAAATTTGTATGAACCCGCAAAAGCCAGACAGTGTAAGATATATTACAATTCTGGGTGAAGCAATTCATTTATTCTAAGACATTCTGAAATCTAACATAATATGAGATATCATGTTAAAGGAACAGATGTCTATAACATCAAATTTTGTGATACAAATTGGAACAAATATATGTTTAGTTATATCTAAACAACACTTACTTAATTGCTTGTTCTCTCTGTGCTTTACGAATTTCCGGTTTCATATTACGTTTCGCTAAAATATCTGTAAGAGATGCACCTACAATAGCACGTTGGAATTTTTGTGTACGCCTTGTCCTCTTTTTTGCTTGTTCTTCTTCTTGCCCCTTTTTGTGCTTCCGTCTATAATATTAAGTTATATATTTTATAATAGCTTCTCCCCTTCCATAATATATAAAATATTAAATATCAAAAATAAATATACCTGTATAATACAGTCCATGTGACTTTTCTTGGATTACGTCTCATTAAATGTGCAGATTCACATTTTGAATTTAAAAATGTGAACGTCTGAAAAAGTATAGAGGTTATGGTTGTGAAATGGATATAATCAAAACAAAGAGCTAATATTACTTAATTATAAAGAGAGTATAATAAAAATTTAATAACACGAGAACCAGCATATGAAAACCAGCTTTATAAAATTTATTATACGTACTTTTCCATCCACTTTCACCATAGTTTTACCATGGCCGGGATATATTTTATATCCGCTATATGCACAAAGACCGATCCTGAAAAGATTGGCACCATATTTATTAAAAATATCTTAATGATATGATTCCTTGAATATGTTATACCAATTTTTAATGATTACGTATAATTAGTCAGATATATCTCTTAAAAAAATTCACTTACTTCATGTTGAATTATGAAGAAAAGACAGATTTAGCAAAATGGCCGACTTCTTGTAAATGCAATATGGTGGAATACGCATTAAGTGCTGCCAATATTTAAAAACCAACTTCTAAATGCATTGATTCAAATAACGATCATATAAAATAGGTCCTGACACTCGCTAGGGAAAAATGTTCGACCATTGAGTCATGTCTAATCATGAAAAATCAACTTGGAAGGTTAACACAGTCCACGTTCTTATGAGACAGACAGAGACGAGTAGAGTGTCTCTGTCTCTTTCTGAGATATTCATGGCATATCACTCATGTGCAGAACGAAAATTTATTTGTTTTCCATATTGATCTTTTTACAACTAGTTATTTTCCAATTTTCGGACGATTTTCATTAGGTTTCGGTATATGAATACGAAACCTGTTTATATGATTGTGATTCAATCAAATTAATTAGAAATTGAAAAAGTTAAAAGATACAACAATATAAGGATGAGTGCGATAATAAATATTTAACACAAATTACATTTAATGTATAAATTTTTAATAGAAACCCGCAACAAATTTGTATAATATACAGGGTTTTATAAAAATAAACTGTTAAAAGTAAATACTGAGTCTACCGTCTACAGACTACCAACTTAATGTATACAATAAAAGTGAAAATAATTTTTACATAAGCACGAATAATATTTTCTTCAATACTGTATGATAATATATTGAACTTTACTTTGTAGAACATAAAATTATTAGCGTTTGGTAATTTAATTAAAAATATTTATAATTTAAAGTTATCTTAATTGCAAAATAAAGCCACGTGCTAAGCAGCTTTATTTTAAGGTTATTGTCTTACTACTGTCAGTCACTTATATCTTTAAAATGAAAGATACAAATATTGTGGGATTTGCCAACCCAGAAGAAATAAACGATAGTGATGAAGATAATGAAATTAATAACATTAAAAAGAAAGTATGTAAAAAATCAGGAGGATTTCAATCCATGGCTCTTAGTTTTCCTGTATTGAAGGGGATATTAAGGCGCGGATACAAATTACCAACACCTATTCAAAGGAAGGTAAGCTGCATGATATCGGTTAAAATAAGTAAAATGTCTTTATTAATTTAATTGCTGATAAGTTAGTGTTATTCTTATGTGTGTATTATTTTATGTCATAAAATGTATTATATTTTTTATAGACAATTCCTTTAGCTTTAGAAGGACGTGATGTAGTGGCAATGGCCAGAACAGGGAGTGGAAAAACTGCTTGTTTTTTAATTCCTCTGTTTGAAAAACTTAAAACAAGGCGAGCAAAAGCTGGAGCTAGAGCTTTAATTTTATCACCTACTAGAGAATTGGCATTACAGACATTAAAGTTCTTAAAGGAATTAGGTAAATTTACAGACTTAAAAGCAGCTGTAATTTTGGGAGGTGACAGTATGGAGAATCAGTTTAGTGCAATTCATGGAAATCCTGATATATTAGTAGCAACACCAGGAAGATTTCTACATATCTGTATAGAAATGGACTTGCAATTAAATAATATAGAATATGTAGTCTTTGATGAAGCTGATAGGTAAAAATATATATTTCTATATTATATAATTCCCTTTCATTATAAATATAGTAAATCCTAATTTATAAATTGTGTTACAGATTATTTGAAATGGGTTTTGGGGAACAAATTACTGAAATTACAAATAGATTACCAGAATCGAGACAAACATTATTATTTTCTGCAACATTACCTAAGCTTTTAGTAGATTTTGCGAAGGCTGGATTAACTGATCCTGTCTTATTACGTTTAGATGTAGAAAGTAAAATACCAGAGCAACTAAGACTCTCGTTTATAGTATGTCGGCCAGAAGAAAAATTGGCAGTACTATTATGCTTGTTAAAAAATGTTATTAAGAATAATTCTCAAACAGTAATATTTGCAGCAACTCAACATCATGTTGAATATATTCATCAGGTATGCGTATGAAACTTACAATTTAGGATTAATATATTATATATAATGGGCTGGGGTTTATATATATAATGATTATATTTTATTAATAGATATTAGAAAAAGCAGGAATTTCTAGCACGTATATCTATTCTAATTTGGATCCATCAGCACGAAAAATAAATGCAGCTAAATTTCACACTAATAAAGTCCAAGTTCTAATAGTAACAGATGTTGCCGCACGAGGTTTAGATATTCCACAATTGGATAATGTAATCAATTTTAATTTCCCTGCAAAGTCAAAGCTCTTTGTACATCGAGTAGGTAAGCAAAAAAATTAGGTTTTAAATTGTATAAAAATTTATACGTCAATAATTATCGTAATAGGTCGTTGTGCACGAGCGGGTCGTGCTGGCACTGCATACAATATTGTAAGTCCGGATGAATATGCTTATTTGCTAGATTTACACCTTTTTCTTGGACGTCCGTTAAGTATTGTACCATCTTTTGGATCTATAGAAAATACAGATGGTATTGTGGGTAAAATGCCACAAGCAATGATAGAAGAAGAACTTGCAGAATTAATAAATTGGCACAGTTCTTCCACAGATCTAGTATGTAATTTCGATAGATTTGTTCAAAGGACGATTAAAGATTTCATATTTACATTCTGTTAAATTTATATACAGACAAATATGGAAAAAGTTTGCGATAATGCATATAAACAGTATATTCGATCGCGACCTGCACCTTCGTCAGAAAGTATTAAAAGAGTAAAGGAATTACATATTAGCGAAGCAGGTCTTATACCAGAATATTCTGATGTTTCTTCAAGTACCACGAACTTATTATCAAAAATAGTGAATTATAGACCTCAAGGAGTATGTATATTCATACAATTTATATCAATTATATGTTATAGGTATATGATGTTTAATTATTAAATATTTATTACAGACGATATTCGAAATTGGGGCCAAGGCATCATCTATTGATTATCAAGTTATGAAAAAAAAACGTACGTTACATAAAGAAAATATTATAAATTTTCACAGAAAAGCAGATGAGATAGAAGCTAAAAAAAGTGCAGAAGGTAAATTCGCAGTTTAATAAATTAACGCGAATTTCATTTGTATAGTTTTTATTTAATAATTGATAATATATTGTAGATTTACCGAAAAAAGTGTATCTTCCATCGAGTACAACAGATGAAATTAATGAAGCATTTAATACGGTTGTACTTCCAAAGAAAAGAAATGTCGATGATTTATATAAACCTAAAAAGAAAAAACGATCGGTAATACGAGACGAAAATTTTTTTATTCCTTATAATGCTCCAGATAAACATACAGAGGAAGGGTAAGTCTTTAGTAAAATAATTGTTTTTACTGCACGCTATATTTAGCCATATTTTTACAGTTTAGCAGTTAACTCATTTAATACGGAAGCAGATAAAGTACAAATGGATTTAACTGCTGATAATGAAGAATCTCAACGATTTCAAGCACAGATAAAAAAATGGGATCGTAAAAAGAAGAAAATGGTTACTGTTAATAGTGTACGTATTTGATATCATTAAACATTCATAGGAAACAAAATATTTGATGGAAATATATGTTTTTTTAAAGGAACGGAAGGTTAATAAAATACGAACAGAGTCTGGAGTTTGGATACCTGCCAGTTACAAATCAAATCGTTATACGAGTTGGAAAGAAAAAAGCAAAGTCGATGCTACAAATGACGATGACAGTGAAGAAGAACCTTCACAAATGCAGAAGTGTATGTGAAGATAATATTTTAATTAATTATCGTTTAAGCTTAAGTAGATATATGTATATATTTATTTTCTATGTGTTTCAGTGCAAACAACGGCTAATACACATTGGGCGCGGCACAATCAAAAGTTAAAGGAAAAGATCAAAAGGAAT
The DNA here is from genome assembly GCA_014737475.1 of Bombus confusus. Lineage (NCBI taxonomy): Eukaryota > Metazoa > Arthropoda > Insecta > Hymenoptera > Apidae > Bombus > Bombus confusus. Next base: position 1,224,743 of record JACXIV010000065.1, read on the forward strand.
ATCGAATTGAAACGTCCAGAACAAATTCTAAAGGCCCGTAAATTGCTTGAACAAAGACGTAAAAGAAATGGCCGAAAAAATCGAAGAGGTCAGAAGAATAGTAGAAGGAAACATTAGCAGATGGTTTTTATATCGATGTACAAATATTAAATATCTACTGAATATATTTTATAATATATTTTGTTGTCTATGTCGTTTATTTTCCTTTCCCATACATTTCAATTTTTAACAAATACATATTTGTCAATGTAAAAAAATTTGTTCTTTAATAATCCTATATATATTTTTTCAATAACTTCAGAAAATGAAGTAAATGAAACTATGCAAAATCAAAAATAATATCGCGATAGATCGCAGAACGATTATGAAGTATTATACAATTTGTGAAGATTTCCATTGCATCACCGCAATTCCCTTGCATAATTGTTGGTTCTACGTCAGAAGCTTATTACGTGTAGCTGATCGGTGGTTTTCTACGAAATAATGGAAGCCTCAGAAAGTTGCACGAACTAAGAAGGGCACTTATCTTTATGAAAAAAGTCATCTTAGTGATGAACCAAAAAGGACGAAATAAAAAAATATCTTAAAATATAAGTACTTTGTATTTTTGTATTTTATTTTAAATAATTAATTAAATCTCCTATAACAAGCATTCAACGCAATTATTATTAGAAAGGAAAATGTTATCGCACATAGATTATTAAAACTGTTATGATGTGTTCGATAAAGAAAAATGGGTAGTTAGTCGTTTAATGTTTTAAAAATATTGTGGCAATTCTTTCTATTATTTCTAATTACAATTATTTCTGTATACGTGATATTTAGTTCATATTACATATATGTTACATTCGTGGCGCATTTCATGTATCAAGTATGCAATTCATGTAGAAAAAATGTTTTTTATCTTTAGATAGAACATACCAGTTTTTTCACTCAAATTTATGCATTATTAGACATTAGCGATTTGCGATACTAGATAATGAAGTAAAAAGAGAGGAAGGAAACCACCATATACACCATAGCTCTTTTCGTGAGTCATAGATGACAACTGGTTTAATGTTTGTTGGAATATAAAATGCTGATACTGGAACAGTATGAATCATTTAATGCTGATCATCGTTTATTTATATATATGTATCATCATATCCAGATATACTATATATATATATATATATATATATATATATATATATGTACTGCTTTCTATATGTATCGAGTTTTCACCCGATTAAAGTTAGTAAAATCAAAAGATCAAAGAAGGAAAATAACGATAAGACATGCCCAAACCAATTCGATTTATAAAATATCAGAATGGAATATATTTTCTGGCTGAATCAACTCTTTATTTAAATACATGAACAAACGAGTTTAGTTTTTATCGCCTTAAAACGTTCTTCGATTGTATAACTTTTATCAGTAGCATATAATATCGTAAGGAATATTTTTTTGATAGGTACTCGTTAATCACTGATAAGATTTCAGAAAATACAAGTATATACTTGCATTGTTAGCGTAGAACTTACGTAAAAACAAGAATATTCTGACAATGATTCACTGCAATATTGATCGATTCAAATTATGCAGATGGTTTAGGTGTTCGAAACTTGGGGCAAGGTCACGCCAGTCATTCGCACGATCACTTTAAGAATTTACATTCCTCCAAAAGTATCGACTCTCTTTGATCCCCTTCCAAATGAATTCGTACAGGGACATCAGTTGAATACAACAGTCATGGCAAAGGTTCTTGATAATAAATTCAGCCTGTTATGTAGAAACGCAAGTTCCGCATCAAAATATTCCTGGTCATTGCTATTTTAATGATCGGACGAAAATCGAATTGGAAATCGAATCGTTTGAAAAGTTCAGCGTCTGATTCTAGATCGAGGTCGAGGTCAAGAATAGAAATATCTTACAGCTTTCTTTTATGACAGTGTAGATCGTACAAGTGCGGTAGTCAAGAAATCTCATCGAAACGTAACGAATCTGTGCAGGAACAATGAATTCGTCAGTTACTGCTCAATCAAGAATCCGTGCCAAGGTGGTTGCAGCCGTTGCTCGACCACAATCCCGATGACACCGATCGTTGAAATAAGTCTATTCGTAACCAGACAGTCACGTCTACGATCTACCGTTCACCATCCGTACTGTCTCCTACCTACGTCATATGCTTAAAAATACAAGCTACTACTATACTCGAGAACCTGTGGTATACGTAGACCAATGATGCTGGCTTTTCTGTGAAAGTAGCGTCACATCTGGCGTTACGCATATCGTCACAAAAAAGGTTCCGCGTGCACTTTGCATTCATTGCCTGATGACGAACATGTTCAAAGGTCTTTGGACACTGATATGCACAAGATATGCAAGAGTTACGCTGGGTTTTAATTAGTAACTTTCACGATAAATAATTTCGGGAAACATTGCTCGTCAAGGTGCCAGGAAGTTTGGCAATAAACAGCGTTTCAAACATTCACAGAGCATCTTAATATCGATAAGCAGTGAAAGTTATTCACTTATAGAAAGCATATGCAGCAGATAATTAAACGTAGATATTCCATAGCGGTAATGTACGTGTTCTCTTTGGCGTACAATGCGCGTTAGAGATCGACCGCCGCTGTAAAATTGTAACACTTGGAAACTAGTTGTTGCATTCTTACCTTCCAGTAGTTTTCATTTACGATACGATACACTCATTGCGTAATATTTCTTGATTCCGACAGTTTGAAGGCTGTACGAGTAAAACAAAAGTGAACGTTCGCGATTCCGATTAAGTATCCAGCTCTTTTATGTGGATCACGCGATCCGTAAAATTATGCACGAATAACGATCTAACATCGTCGCGCGATATTTCTTTTTTTTTTTTCTCAGACGACATTCCATCGCGTATTTGCGCAATTTTCTCGAGGTACTTACAGCGACCCTTCTCCCTCCCTTTCCCACTCCCCCGATCTTTCTATGTCCCGGTTACTTCTAATACCGGAAAATTAACGCAAAATTGACAAACTAATTTTATAACGGGACGAGCGAAAACAAGCTCAACGACATCGTGGAAAATTGCAATTGCACTTCGGTATAACGAAATGTGCTGCTTCGACTTGCTCCAAGTTCCATGCCCGAGAATAGACGCTTCGACTAGAAGCAAGTCCATCTCCGATACTTGATCCGATTACGAGGTAAACGGCGAAATTTCTGAAATATGGAAAGTGCAGCGATGTTAACAAACGGTATTACTAGCCAGGAAGGCCTATAAATCTCTCTGTCTACGTACTATTTTACTCAATTGTGCGTTATTAAAGTTGGGGATGTATACGGGCTTTAAATATTATACATTTCCTACGTGTAGCCTTCGGAAAGCCTTGTCGCGCAGATCGTATTTCATAGTCCGCAAATCTTTTTTTCATTTCGGTAACGACACGATATATCGCGAATAGACCGCGAATTTTTGTTCTTACGTTTACGCGTAATCTAATTACAGATTTCTTTCACTCCTTAAATATTAACAATGAGTACTTTAGTTTAAATATTTTCTATATTTTTGCATATTACGTACATTCTGTAAACCCATAAATCCCTGTTCTAACTCTGTCCTTAATCATTTGCGTGTTTCATAGAGTTTTAGGGTACAAATTTTTACCATACAGAGTATTAAGTCGATTCCTAGTTTTTCGTTGTTTTTAGCATTTAAAGAAGGAATTCTACGTACGCTGTGATTAAGAAAATTTTAACGTAGGGTATGATCGATCGCTCTACAATTGTCGGCCGCCTCTGTAGCAAGAATGAATGGGATGTCAATCAATCGTCGACAGCCAATGCGACCGTATGCTATGCACATCCGACTATGCATACGTGTCATCTTGTCTGCAAGGTTGCCACTCATGGTGTCCGTATCTTACTTGATTACGACTAAACCGTACACGGTATGTACTCTGAAACCACGTTAGCGTTCTATGAATGAACGCACGTGCATCGTATTATTGGTCGAGGCACGTACATATGTAAAAAGCCAAAAAGAGACAATGAGAGGAAGAAAGGGACAAACGGAGGAAACGGATAACTGGAAGAGCGTACTACCGGTTACTGCCTGATCGTACAAATCAATATATTTATATATCGACGAATTATGTATGCACACTATCGCTTATACATAATAAGTATACCACCACTTGACACTTCGATCAATCTGTAGTAACGACATTTGAATTTTAGTGGAATATAAAGATTAATGGCAAATTAATAATTAGAAGCAGCACTCGCTACGTTTCTTATGGAGTTAACCAGCAACGCTGAAAGACACTTACAAGCATGAGCTCAATACCTAATTTCATAAGAAACGATGTCTGTGGGAACGAAGTGGAAATTTGATATGTACATGGTGTTGTAACATTATACTCGCTATTCTGTTTATGGTATACGGTATATAGTACATTGCAGGGAAGTATATAGTTCAAGATTTAATACAAGAGTTGCATAAAAAATTTACTATAATAAATTCCAATTTTATTTGCCAAAATTGTATATTAAACATTCGAACCAAAAGTGAGATAGATACGAATGTGAAGATCGTGTCCAATATTCTTTTACATGAAATATTCTTCCTGATTCCCTTCTGTGTACATTAGCAAATGCTGTCGGTCAGCCGCTACGAAGTGACATATGCCGGACAATTAATTGAATAAAAGCGAAGTCTGATGTCTCTTGATACTCCGCGTTCTTCACGTGATTGCTTGAGAGTATCAACGACCTGGAATTCGCGCGAATTGAAGTTAAATGATAAAACCTTTTCTAGGACACTCTTTGTTAAGTAAACTTGTCACTAGCCATAATTTTATATTCGTTTCAAAAAGTGTTTCTTTATCTTTGCAAAGAGATTCGTTGAAAATTATGTCGAATCACTTTAGAATCTTAAACGAAAGATAACGACAATTATAGAAAAAAAAAAAAAAATGATTTCGTGGTATTATTTTTGCATAAAGTATCACTAGGTTGTTTAGTATTTATCATGTATATGACCATATTTATAATCGAGTCTAGGTGCATTAACATAGAATATACTTGAATATACTCTGAAGGCCGGCTTCAGCGGACGTTACTCCACTTCATTCATTCTTTTTTTTACGCGTACTATTTCCTTCACTACTTTGGTGGTGACTTTACAGCATCCTTTGTATTTTCATCACGACTTCAATTGTCCTTGTTCTACAATACCAATAGCGTTCAGAGTTTACACAGTACTCGTGTGCAACTTTATCGCGTAAGAAGATAATCTTTTGTTCTTTTTTTAATTTCAATTCGTTGTTTGTAATTCGTTCTCCCCGATAAAAAAAAGTCCGATATTCACTTTCACGATCGCCGGGCACGTATTCCGCTGAAATAACAGATCCAGTTCACCTATTTGTCTATTAGTCGCCTAAAAATGCGTAGCATCAAACTCGACCTTCTCCCCTAAACGCTTTTAGCTCAGCAGTGAACATCTGCACCTACATCATGTAGCCAACCCTCCAACCGAAAATAGAAACTATTATGATGGAGCATCTGTACTGAAAGTAGAACGAGGAGGAGAAATCTTAGCGAAATATGGGATCAAATGTACGTCTCTTTGCCAGAATAAAGGGAACTTGGACAAATTACCTACGACACGTGTGTACATAAAGTTGAACTGTTTAAAATTTTGAGAAAATAACTCGCGATCGTGGAAGAAGAAGCATCGTCGTTATTTCCAGTCCTACGTAAAATGCGTCAAATCAAATGCGTCAGTGATACATCTCGAAGCAGGAAGGACGAACAGCAACACATCTGCAAGTCATTCATGTACAGGCCTTATCAGTAAGGTTAATCGTAACGTGCGGAAGAATGCTCACGATAAGAACCGAAGAGAAAAACGTATAGATGTATATGCGTCAAGGACTGCGTATTTAAAAAGAATGCTGGTATAATCGGCACATAATCGGCGCTAATACAACTGGAAAACCGATGATTCACTGAGAACTCGCAGTTACATAAAGAAATAATAGTAAGGAAATTACTGGGCTTTTTGAAAATAACCGCAGTTAGCGGACTACGAACGAATTGACGAAAGCTTATATCTCTGATTCGCGACGTATTATGTAATACGGCAAATACGCGCGCATGCGAAATTCACAAGACGAACAATATGAGAATATTTTATAGAAGTTTGTTCAAAAGCTTTGTTGTTCGAATTCGAGTGATTCGAGAGAAGAGTTTGGAATAAGAAAGCTTCTGAATCCAATTGGCGTTGTAACAGAAGGTCAAGGCTGTCTTGAAACGATGCGACACAGGTTCAGACTTCAGCGAGCCGTCGCGACGGCTGTCTTTCCGCTTCTCGTGTTATACTTAAAATTCAACGCCCTCGGATAACCGACTGTTTGTCAACCATGTTCGTGCAACTTGGAAAAAGAAATGCTGATACATATAAATATAGATTGATCGTTCTTGTCGATCGCACCTTTTGAATTCTTACTTTTGAATTCTTATACCAAAGGTCAATCAGTTGAGACGCCGGCGTTTGAAATTCTACGTTTCCGACTGTTTAATATCCAGTCCACTAACATCCGCGATGTATGCATGTATTTGCATGTATTATATGTATACATAGTTACGATGTATTACATATTATGATGTTTTACGTCGAACGGATCATTCTTTTATAAGGTTTTCATAACATGCAAACGTGTCTTTCTTTCACATGTTATGTGTGCAAAGTCTTCTACATATATTTAAAAAAAAGCCTATGCATATATTGACAAATGTAACGAATGCACGCGAGCCTGTGATTATGAGCACCGCTGCTAAGGTGACTACGTTTCATCATTGGGTGTGGGTATATACCGTATGCCGCATGGCATGGCCCTATGCTCTATACGCTCGAACGTAACGTACGACACACGACATTAGGAGAAGCTAGAAGAGGGGTAAGGGAAGTCCATGTTGGTCCCTGTCCTGTAGCTGCAACATCGGTGTTTGAATATCCCGTTTCCAACAGTTTCCAGTATGCAACCAGTGGAGTTTGATCGTGGAATGTTCCCAATCCGAATGTACCCAACCTGATGGAAGAACTTACATAGCGGAAAGTTAGACGATTATAGATAGATTTTTAAAAATCGTAATCGTAAACATAGCCTTTTTCAATCTGCCGCTTTTCCGCGTTTTCCGGTCAGTCGTTGATACAGCGGATAAGTCAAGAATTATTGACATGGTGAACCTGAAAAGCATAGGAAGATGCAAAGTGCGGTACGGTTAGCGTAGCGGTTCTGTTTATATTAGCAGATCGTACGAAGCGTCCAATCGTGCTGCTTAACGATTACTTCGCTTCCAGTGACTAATTCTTCGAAGAAGACCCGCAGGTGCAAATGGACGAAGCTTCGGTGGAACTCTTGGCTATTTTTCTCTTTACTTGATTGATCGTTCTGTGGTTGCTCGTAGTCGTTACAAGCACTTCGATTTTTCATATTATACAAAGGAAAGACTAAAATTCAAGCTACGAATAATAACTAATCATACGAAAAATGAAAAAAGACCTGTACACGTAGTTACTACGTGATAAATCATAATATAGTGAAATTCTCTTGCAGTGTTTATGGGCTCGACGCCAGTATCTCACATAAGGTTGCTGCCAGTACTAACAATAAACGAATAATTTTCGTTTCCTTAGAAATAAACATATTCTTGCTCCCGTTTCGTAAGCGAATTACGGAAACCATAATTATTTCCATTCCTTCTTTTCTTGTAATTAGTTCATGTTTGTTTTATATTCGAAGAATCGCATATTGAACTCTACATAGAGTTTATAATGTAGACAGAGCGTACATTTTATTTCTTTGGGTTAGGAGTAAACGGGAAAAGTATCTGCCGCAACTCGGTATGTGGGTATTTCGTAACGCCTAATGAAGATGAGTACATCTTACTGCTGAACTGCGAATTAAAATAATACGCGGCAAATTAGATGAATGATACTCGGTGAAAACTAGTGAAAAGTGAAATCATTTTGCGCCGCAAGTAGCCTAGCTTGACGATTGTCAAACAATCGATGACAGTTAGACGTATGTATTACTCTTCGCTTTTATGTACGGTTAGAAAGCGTATAAAATTACAGGAAGCATCGACTATTCGCTTTTACTGTAAAGATTCGGGGATATTCGCTTCGTTGTAAAAATACGTAGGCGTAAAGAAGAAGATTATACATTTTATTGAAATAAAAAATTAATAATCGTGTATACAGTTCATGATATAAAGTTCATTTACATTTACGATAAAAGAAATAATTATGAGAAATTGTACATACTAGCGTTAGAGAATGTTAATTTTGCTCGTGTAACATCATGTTCTTTTGGTTGCACACATATTTGAAATAAAACACGATTATTGTTACATAAACAAGCAAATTAATGGCCAAATGATATAAATAATTATCGCGATATAAGATAAATGTGTATGGCCTTTGCATCTTTGTCATTGCACGTGTAAAATGTAAAGAACAGCGTCTGTGTCTCATAGGTAATTTAAATGGAAGATTTAATGCTTGTTTATATACATACGTTGGTATGCAGATACATCTGGAGCGCGAATTCCTAATGTTTCCGATGCCGGTCTCCAGCTTAGTACATAGAGTACGGCTGCACTTACGGTTGTACGACCTTTCCTATTCCAGCTCTCAAGCCGCCACTGCCAACTTAAACCTAGTCGTTCACTAAACCCCATAACAGTATAACATAACGCAGTGATCGACAGTTTATTATTCAGCTATTAACGAGTCTTTATTTCTAATTGTCCGGAGCATAGACAATTATTTACGTATGGCTGGCTTTCTTTGTCAACGATCCAAGCAAAATGATTTGAAATGCATTTAATTATCGTAGAATTTGTATGTATTCGTTACTTCGATCTGATATTTTTGATACGGAAAACTCGTACAACATTATTATCATAACTATAAGTGCGTCGATGTAAATAGAAACATACTGATATTGTCAGACTGGCTACAGTATCAACAAAATACACATACACAGCATTCATAACTGTATACGTGCACATGTGCGTTCAGGGCCGAATAGGTTCGAAACTTTGGAATCTCTTGATCACTTTTGTTTACATTCATTCGAAATATAATATTATTTCAAATAATTAAGAGGAGTGGAGATTTGAAACATCTATAACCGATTTGTACAAAAAATGTTTAGATTTAATTTTTCATAACTACGATTTTATTTGAAATCTTACTCTTTATCTCCTGCAAATCACGATCCAATTTCTTTTGTAACAAAGAAAGATAGTATTATGCGATATAAAATTACTGAAGGTACTTAAAGATTGTAGAAATAAACTCAGATCGTATTCAATTTCAAACGATAGTAATTAAAGTTTATAACAGTTATTATCAAGTACAGGGTTCTCTCGTATCGTAAGACGGCACTGCATAATGGCCACCTGGACTTTGCATCTCTTTCGTTGGCAGCAGTGTGCAGAGTAGTATTCAGTGCGTCGTCGTGCGAAAAGTAGTCGAGTTTGGCGAGGTCGCCTTTTGCGTTGGCACGGAGATTCGGTTCGTGCATGTTTTTGGTTGCAGTCCGAAACCCGAAAAAAAACCCGCGTACAATATTCGTCTCTGTGCTTGTTGCAATTCGCTAGGATAAAAACGAAAGTGATGAAGTGTGATTCTGTGCGCGAACATATAGGGCGTAGCCAGACATTGTGCAAAATCGGCTGAAAACGAATGACGACAAGGCGGTGCGTGACAGTCTGAGTCTGCCATTGGAAAGGATATCTTGTTGTCTTTTTCGCACCTTGTGGCATTTTGCGTACTCGCGGGGTTCGCTGCATCATCGTCATCCTTTCTTTCTCTCTTTCTCTTTCCCCTACCATTTTCTCTAGCTCCTTGTCCCGTATACTATTCAATCGTACTCTATTATACGCGCTACACAGACAAAATTGAAGTCCACGCATGGTGCAGCCCCAATCGCAACACAGTTCTGAATTCAAGTACGAGGTAAGTCGTATTGACATTCCGTTTATTATCTTTCGACACTGTATCATTCTATATAAATGAATGAGAATTAGTAGGTACGATTGATTGAATCGTGTAGGGATACGAATAAGGGAGAGATATAATATCTATGGGGGTGTGGATCTAACGGGTGTCAATATTGAGACAGTGGTTGGTTTCTATGCTTCTGGCACACCCATCGCTGCACCACTGCTGGTCAGCGTGTGAATACGAACCGAGCGGAAGGACGAGTCCCTGAGTAAAAGAGGGAGAGTAAAAAGCCGGCATACCGTAGCTTATACTTCGCTCTATTTTGCTCCTTATTGAATTATTCCTCTCCCAGGGATTTCACTCGAGTGGTCTCCTCACCGATTAATCTCGCGGGAAAGAAACCTGGTTTCGTATGATTTCAGTTTGCGATAAATACAAAATTGTTCACGCATAGAAAGCGATCTTTAAACACAATCTTTGTTTCGATGTTATTTCTTCTTGCGTTGTTAAAAAAGAATACTTTCGTTTTCTTTGAAACGCGAAACGGAAAAAGGATAGACGACGGAAAAATAAATGGAAATATATCGTAGATACGTAAGAAGTGTACGTACGGAGTAGGGAGCAAAATTCTGACGTACGCTTTGTTCCGAGTGGCATTCGACTTTCTCGTACCTAGCACGAGTTTCACGCTCTTGTCACGGTGCCGCCTTGCGTGGTTGATCGTCGTTCTGCATTTCTAAAAGATGACTCTTTTTATTTTTTCTTCTTTTTTTCATGAAATTTCAGATTCGTCGCGTTTACGATGAGATCATCGAAAACATATGTTTGCCGTTGGATTTTCGTCACAAGACACACAGCTATTAATTTATAGACGAGATTACAAGCTTTACAGTTTCGAGGCAATGTCGTTTGTGGCAGAGATAATAAACAAGTCACGGAATTTTAGATATCAAGATATATACGCAGTGAAGTTATACAATCTTGTTCTTTCCACGAATAAAACTTAAATGAAAAGACAGGATACAATTGTAAGACGATTACAACTAGTACGATCGACTTTTTAAATGCCAGTGTTCAAACGATATATTACTGTTTACCTCCTCTCTTGTTACTTGTCTACTTCATATACAATCAATTTTTCCGTTATACATAGCAGTCGATACATTATTCATTAACTGATTCACCAATTACGCATTTTAACCTCTATCTAAGATACGAATTTCTTTATCGTATTTTGGATGACATTAATAACTGACCGTAAAGCACATTTAGCTTTACATTCATCGTCCTTAACACCAGCGCTCCGACTCGAATCGTGCGATGATTTTGACTTATTATCGTTAAGTTATGAACATGAAAAATGATACGTAATCTTCGATTGTATATCTCAAAAATTATATCTATCTTTTATCTCTCATCAGTCGATTGTTTAGTAATTCCCATCAATTAATTCGCGTATGCTTTGTATATAAATATTTTCTTAATATGAGAGAATTCGCCTCAACGATTCGTTGTATGTATATCATTCTCGGTAGGTGGACGATCAACATGAACAGCAGATGACTGTTAGCCGAGCTGATGCTCGTTCAACTTTAATATGAGCGAAGTAGTGGCTGTAACACCTAGTGGTGGATCGACACGCCAGGAAAGCGTGGCACACATCAAAAGACATAAATTAGCCAACTGTAATGTTCCTCTTGTGCACGGACGATCAAATCCGTCGATCAACACCCGTAATAGGCTGACCACGCATCAACGAAATCACAGTTTGGACTTTAGGTATGTAAATGAAAGCAGCCGTCTAAGTATGTTGCATGTGTTTCCGGAGAATATTTATAGTTCTGATAACGTGATTCTTTGGCTTCAGTAGTTATCTACATACATAGACCATCCTCGTATTTATAAACGTATAGAGTGGTATACAATTAATGCAGATATTATATAAATTTCAGTACATACGTCAAAAAGTTCGTCTATCAATAATCGTAGAATTCAGCTATACCTAATGATGTCAATTACTAATAAATTTTAATATTTTAATATCTTTATACGAGTATATGGGTACATTAAATTGCTTTAAAATTGCTTTACGCGAGTTTTAGATATTGGTTAGTCAACGTAATTACAATAGCTACAAAAAGTATTTGGACATACATGTTCTTATCTTCTAACGAAACGTTTTTCTTATCAGGTTCTACATTTCATTTTCACAGTATCAAATTTTTGTAGTCGTACAAAATTCACGAGAGTGCTACTAAACGATACGAGATTTAATATACATACTTGGACGTAATTACTTAGTATTGTTATTGCTATTATTTAATATTTATTACGCATAAACCTCGTATATCAGCGTAATTAATTAGTATTTAAATACTGTAATAGATTCAATGATGCGTAAATACTTTCTGTAGCCACTGTATATAAGCGATAGAATTGCAATTTGGGTCGCTAGAAGCTTTACGATTAAACCCGGCTGATCGCCGCGCGTCGATTCGAAAATTCGTTCGACTGCATACACTGTGTTTGCAGGTCAATGGGTATTTTATTGCCGCCGGTACCACAGGCGAATGCGACCACGCTGACGCATCATCATAGAAATCGAAGTCTTGATTCCGCGCTGCAGCGTATCCCGGAAGTGGACGTGACACCGAGTCCAGAATGCGAGACAACGCCGGCCCCCGTAGCTAAAACGGCCGCGGTACCGGCGTGCAAAGCGCGCAGCCGGGAACGCGAGGATTTAGCCAGCCTCGGATCCGACGATTCGGGTATACTTTGTGGTTCCGATAGCGGTTCCAGCGACGCAACGAACGTTGCCACCAGAGAGTCGAGCGTCGACCACCTGCATAGCCGCGAAAGCCTCGACTCCTCGTTATCCCAGCCAGGTGACATGGATAGTGTGGATGCGGTGGATGCGGTGGATGCGATGGACGGCGAAGAAACTAGTGCTCAAGTCTCAGTGTCGGTGTCAGTGCCAGTGTCACCTGTGGAACTGGTGCACTTGAGTGAACCTTCTTCGAAAAAGGGTGTTGATTGTAGTAGTAGTAGTGGTAGTGAGCCGCATAAACACGAGAACACGAGCAGTGGTGATCATGGTTCGCAGGAACCGCGCTCCAATAACGTCTGTACGGTCAAAGAACTCGAGGACCATGAGTACGCGCACGACACGCGAGACTTCCAAAATTCCATGGAAGTCTCGCCAGTGAACGATAAACAGAGTGAACTGGCCGGCGCGGCTATGACTTTGTGTTGCGGGACTGCTGTGCAATCGGAAACTAGCGAGGCAGCTGTGAAAAAGCAGACTGGTGTCGTTTGCCGGAGGCAAGAGACGGTACAACCGAAACCATCCGAAGGTTGTTTGCTCAGATTGTTCGAAAGCCAGATTTTCGACATGTCCATGGCGATCTCTTATCTTTTCAATTCTAAGGAGCCTGGCGTTCAGAGTTACCTTGGTAAGCATCGATGTCAGTTTTGTATGCGTTAATTTCATGTAACTAATTCGATTTATTATTTCGTATTATTAAGATCGGTTTCGATATTTCATTGATGTGGAGATAAATTGAGTAGTCCACGATATTTAAAAATATTTGTTTTTAGTAGTAGTAAATAGTAGCTTAGTAGTAATAATAATAGCAACAAAAATATTTGTTCTGTAAATGATAAAATACATGTACAAAATTTTTTAGGCAACAAGATGTTTAGTTTCCCAGATAATGACGTGGACTTCTACTTGCCACAGTTAGTTGTGATGTATATACAACTTCATGACGTTACGGAAGTTCTTTATCCATATCTTGTCCATAGGTAAGTATATATTTTGGTAAAAAAGAAGGTAATAGATTGAAAGATTTCCATAAATAATGCTTAAAATATTGTAATTTATTTATTTATTAGGTGTAGACAGTCGGCTGATTTTTCGTTAAAATGTGCCTGGCTATTAGATGCATACAGTTCCGACGCTCATTTGCCATCCAAAAAGAAATCTCATGGGACCAAACTAAAAAATCTTATTCTCTCAGATGAACTCAGGTAGAAAACAGATGATAAAAAGAAATACGAAGATATGTTATAAATAATATAAAAACATATCTTTTATACTTATTTTTTTGACATGAAATATTAGGCCAAAAGGAAATGAGAATAAAAAACGTGTAACTGGATTGCAAGCTCCCGCACCGCCAGCGCTGACTCCGATGCAAAGCATTACATCACCTAATAAAAAGACACACCAAAGATCTCAATCTGATGCCACTGGATTATTTCAAACTCTATGTCGTAGCCATTCCGGTAGGTGAACTATGCAAATTAACGTTCTATGTTATTGCGAAATAGTAAAAATAGAAGTAGCAAATTTTATGTGAGAACAAATTTCACCACATACTTTGCAATTTATTTTAAGGTACAATAAATAAAGTAAGTCTTGGGGACCTGAGCTCTGGTCGAGCATTTGATAATGGTTGTACCTGTTTTTATTCCTGCCAAGGTGTGGTAAATGATTTACGAGGACAAAAGACCGACTGTTTTTGCAATGTAATTGGGTGATTTATGAAACATTTAGATCTTTTTTATCTTTATGGACCTTTATATATATATATTTTTTTTTTATGTATATTATACTTTATCTTTATATATATAATATTTAGATCTTACTATATAAACTTAATTAAAGTATAACTTGGTATTTGTAGGCGCCACGTCTTGCTCCAGAACTTGAATTTATACAAGCATTAATATCAATTGGTAAATTACTTGGAACTATTCCAACAAAGGAAAGTAAAACTGTTCAATTAATAGCGGAGCTTAATACTCTCAATTTGAATCTTCCTGCAAGGGTGTGGCTTCCTTTGCACAGTTCAATACCACATCATATCGTACGAGTGCCACCACAATACGCTGCTGTCCTTAATAGCAAGGATAAGGTGAAGAATTTCGAAAATCTAAATATTTGTTCAAATCATAACTAGTGATTTCTTTTTATGAATGTATATTAACATGTCTTAAAACACGTAGGCACCATACATAATTTATGTTGAAGTCTTAGAAGTAGAAGATATTTATACATCACCTGTACCGACAAAAATAGTAGGATGTTCATTGAGGCATACTAAATCCGAAGAAAATTTGACTGGAGGCGAACAGTCTAATGTAATGGGTTCGTCAAACATATCCACTTCAGAAACGCAACAGAACATGCCACCAATTAGACAAACTCCGGTTAAAAATATTTCTCCTTATTCGGTTAGAAGTACAGAAGTTGCATTTAATTTTCCTGATGATGATCCTAACGATTGTTGGAGTCAAGAAGACGATGAAATCACACAACAGGTATTTGTTTATATCATGAGTTTTTTATTCCTCTTCCAATTTAAAAAAAACATAAATTTTCAATAATTTCATTCTTCCATACAGTATTTACAACTTCGTAAGCCAAAAGATAGAGATACGATATCTCAATTAAGTCAAGAATCATCTGATAGTAAAGAACCAATATTTGTACCTGGTGATATAAAGAGGCGGTTAAGTGAAATGGCTGCTACGCCTAGTGCAACGTTTAATCATGATCCGGAAGATCCATCGGCGGCAGTGTTGAAAGAACCATGGGAACTAAAACAACGTCGCATAAGATCTTCCAGTCCATATGGCCATTTGGCATCTTGGAGACTCCTTGCTGTTATCGTAAAATGTGGCGATGATCTTCGGCAAGAACTCCTTGCTTCACAGTTACTTTCAATGTTACAAAAAATTTGGCAAGATGAGCAGGTGCCTCTCTGGGTGCGACCATACAAGTATGAACGACTTTATTATAGCGTATATTTTAACATCTTATTATATAACAGTTTGTTAAATATGAAATTTGATCTTACAGAATTTTGTGCTTATCAAATGATAGTGGCTTAATCGAGCCAATTTTAAATACTGTATCACTTCACCAGGTGAAAAAGCAGTGCCAATTAACGCTTAATCAATATTTTGAACGAGAATTTGGCCCATCTACGTCAGATACATTTATTATCGCACAAAGAAACTTTATTCAAAGTTGTGCGGCGTATTGTCTTGTCTGTTATCTCATACAGGTTAAAGATCGTCATAACGGAAATATTTTACTTCATAGTGATGGACACTTAATACATATAGATTTTGGATTTATTCTTTCGACTTCGCCAAGAAACTTAGGATTTGAGACTAGTCCGTTCAAATTAACTCCAGAATTTGTGGAAGTGATGGGTGGAAGCCAATCTAAACAATTCCAAGAATTCAAAACTTTAATTTTACAAGGATTAATCGCAGCACGGAAGCATATGGAAAAAATTGTAAATCTAGTGGAAATAATGTTATCAGGTAAAATTTTATGCATGAGGTTTAATGTAATAGTTCAATAACTATTTATTTACTTATTATTTACTATTATAGGATCGCAACTCCCATGTTTCCGTAGTGGCGGAGCAGCAACTGTTCAAGGACTGAAAAACAGATTCCATCTTACATTAACGGAAGATCAATTACGTCGGCATGTGGAGGATTTAGTCGAAGCCAGTATCCATTCGTGGTCTACTAAATTATATGATCGATATCAATATTTCGCAAATGGCACCCTTTAATAATAATATCAATTTCTACCCATATGGCAAGGATGATTTTTATAAGAAAGCAAAAAAAAAAAGAACTTAAGTTAGTACTTCTTATGTGGTACTTCTTCCAGAAATGTTTAAACTTTATAGCATTCCTTATGCACAAATTATCTTTGAAGCTAATTGTTCGATTACATACAAGTATAATCGATAAATGGGAAATGCTATTTAAAAAAAAATAGATTTATTCCAAATATATGTAGGATAAGCTAATTTCAGTAGATTAATTTTACTTGCTCTTGAATTATTCCTTAGTTTCTTAAAAAATATTATTATAATTATCTTTTATAGAAATTTGTACAAATATCACGTTTATTAATAATTAAGAATAATTTGTGAAGAAATATTGTTTACAAAAATCTTATGCATTATACCTGTAAAAAAGAATGGTAAATGAAACAGGGAATAATTTATGAAATTTTAATTGTTACGTTAAGTAATATTAGATATGTATAATTGATTTTGTTATATACATTAAAATGACTATGTATGCCTTATTGGCAACTACAAGTTAACTATCGTCGGTGCAGATTTTGTGACGTTGACTGAATGTTGGACTGCTAGATCGTTATAGCCTATAACAGCGTAATTTGTTAAAGGTGCCTTATTTGTAGAAAATGGCGGGACGATCAAATCTGAACACAGTGAAGTGACTACGTGCGTTGATCTACTGACAAAACTGATCTATTATAAAAAGGACAATCTATAGTTTGTACATAAATACATTGCGTGAACTTTTGTCGAATTCCTTTCGTAGTTAATTTTCGGCAATAAGTAATCCCACCACGATGATGTGAAGGAATTATAGGATGTTTAAGATTCTTGCGGGATCGTCGAGTGAAAGAAGCATGTACACAAGCTCAGATATTAGCAGGAGACGAATACTCAAAATATTTCCTACTTTATAGATTACTACTACTATAAATACATTTATTTGTAATGATATGCTAAGGATAACTATATAGTAAAAGTTAAGGATCACATTTGAAAGTTTTTACATGTTCTTATTACATATACAGTAATAGTGATAATGCGAAATATCTTAGTTGTGTGAAGATAGTTATTTAATAGTATTTCTGCGTTATATATGTTCGTTTAAGTAAGTAAATTATGAAGTAAAGAGGTATTGTACATAAAGTGACAAATTTTATCACTTATCAGTTAAGATTAATTGAGAATGAATGTTTGAAGTAAAATCAAAGTCATAGCGAGCCAGCCCATGTATGAAACCTGGGCCCTCTGACTTCCAAGTGTCTTAACTCTCTTTTTTCTGTCGTAACCGTCTCATGATAGAAAGGTGGATCAGAGATTAAGAATAATTGATATTGAATAATGCTCAATACACTGCATTTTAATATTGTACGTTCACATAATATCCATGCGCTAATTTTTGTTAAACATTTAGTGCAATTCTGCTGTTTACTATAAGCAATTGTAAATGTTATCAAGATTTTTTCATTGATTTCATACAATAAATTCTACATTTTCTGTACAATTTGAAATATTAATATCTCTGATTTGCCTTGTTCTTTCGCCACCAATTATGAGCTACTGATAATATCAATTATTAAATAAATATGAAATCTAATAAAATCTATTGTTAATTGATATACCCAAACATTTTAAATTAAGAATGTTTTAAGCACGAAAATGTGAAGGAAGAAGTATAAAACTGATTCAAAGATATTCAAATTTTTATTAATTGTACATTGATCGCTACACAACGTTTTTAACTAACAACGTTAACTAAATGCTATAAATACATATTAAGATATCAGTCATAAGAAGTTCGGGAAGTACGGATGTACATGTATAATTGATGCATATGACAATGAAAGCATAAGTATCATAAATATCACAATAAGTCATGATTACAGAGATCATAAAAATATCTTATACTCTAGAAAGCTGTTGTAAAAAATTAGAAGGTAAAATTGCTTCCAATTTATCTACAATATAATAAAATGGATGAGAAAACCAGACAAGCATCGATCGTGCAACAACACCCATAGTATCAGGATATTGATGTGTTAAAAGTGCTAAGAGCGCGGTAAAGGAGCATAGACCTGCTGTAAACAAAATAAAAAACGGTAATTCCTTTTTAGGGTAAACGCTAACATCGTGAAATGAAGGTAACAATTCACGATCTGCACATTCTGTGCAGGTTGGATATGGATAGAATAAATGTCCTCTTTCTAAAGGGTAGGGTAACATTCTAAAAGTACCTTCCCATGTACAATGTAACAAATTAAGAGCACCCTCCATTTGTTTCCAATGAGCAAGATGAAAGAATGCATAAGCAATCGCTTCTGAGTCCCCCCTTTTTAGTACATGTTCTGGAGGTAAAATTAAAGGTTTCATTTCTAATAAATATTTAGGTACATGAGGATTAAATTCAACAGCTCTGTGAATAGCTTCAACTGCTATCATTTCTGGAGTAGTTAAACCTCTTTTACTAGCGATATCTGTTGAAAATTTATCAGCCACCACTCGCGCTTTTAACAATGCAGCTGTATAACAAATAGTTGCAGATTTTGGTAAACTAATATCATCATATTTTGCTAATACTGCTTGAACATCTGCATATGCTTGCATTTCTAACAAAGCTTCAATTAAATTTTCATGAATGTTTAATACATTCATAATTGGTGGGACTTCTTTTGTGAGATCTCTAAACATTTTTACTGCTTCTTTCAATTTCCCTAATTTTCTTGCACACATAGCTAATCTTCGTTTAACATATATTAAAACATTTGTATCTCTTCTATGTATACCCTCTGCAATGGCTCCTTGATGTTGAGTACTTTGAGATCTTCTATAATTGTTTTCTGCTACTTTTAAAGCTTGTTTTAAAATCTTTTCTGCCTCTACAATAGTAGTAGCTTCTTCTTCGGCAAGTAAAATATACGCAGGGGCGCAATCAGGATTACGTTCGAGAGCACTATGCGCAGCTTTTATTCGAACTACTGGATTTCGCTCTCTCCAAGCTGTTTGCATAATTTCATACTCTGCCTTACCTGTCAAAAGTAAACAATTAATACTTCAATTTTCACAATATGCTAATATTGCTTGATGAATGTTTACCTGTATCACCTTCACAGGTAAAAAATGTTTGGTGATCTTGAGCAGATAGATTCATATCATAATATGTCAATGGTTCTTTGTTTGTAGCCCAATAAAATCTTTGATACTCAGCCCCCCTAAACAAATTTATTGGATTACGCCAAACTTTACACTCTGGAACATTTTGTTGATTCGAATTTGAACCGTTTAAACTTGAGTTATTGCCATCTGATCCACTGTCACCTCCACCAATCCATGGTGAAATGTGATTTAAAGATACTTGTTCAATAAAAGATGTGCCATATTTTCTAAAATACCACCATTCGAAAATTAGAATTAACCCAGAAATCAAGGATGAAGTCCCAGTGAGTGCAACATAAAATTTTGGGGTTAAGGTGCTCAAAAACATTGTAGAATCCCACATGCTTGTTAATAATAGAGCCATTTAGAATAGAACACTGAATGTATTATTCTTTTATTATTCCTGGTTACACTATTATAATACTGTCGTATAAACAGTTTTTAATTAATAAATATTATAACACAGTCAACGTTTTTACTATGTTCTTACGTTACCCGAGAAATATTACTTTTTTATTCTATCTTAATTAATAAAACTAAAGTGAAACTATGATCTTAACATTTACATATGTTTTTTTCAAATTTGAAACAATGCGTGACTGTTTTCGTCGTACTGTTAAATGTGGTAGCATCTATTTTGTCTGAAGTTGCCGAAATCAGAACTTAACATTGCAACGAGATTTTTCGAGAATTGTAGCGCTTATTATACATAATAGATAGTTTTCACGACTCTTCCTAGAAATGCTTTAAACCCTATATTTTTTGGCAGAAGGTAAATAAGGGAAGTACAATGTTATTGATTCAAACAAGTTATAATATTATTTTTATTTTACAATAAATCAAATTATAACGTCATTGTTTCTTAACGTAAATACTACATAATATAGGTTTGTATACCTATTGATTATTCCAATATTGTACGATTTATTTCATACGATATATTGACATTGTAATTATCTTCATCTATAATTTCAATGTTCTGATGATTGTGCGTAAAATTGAACAAAATACATATAGGATTAATGTTTTAAAAATGTAATTTAAGTTTTTCAAATCTTGTTTGTAATTTAGTAGCGACGCCTATATCCTCGCGCGCTAAAATCAAACACGTTCATTTCTATTCCTATTAACTTTACTAACGTTGGTATCTGATGATTGAATTGAATATAATTCTTACAATTGTCGCTCTAAATCATTAAAAAACCTCTGAATTTTTACACGATGGGTATTTCAGAATGTGTAACATAAAGTTCCCTAACATGTAAGGTCTATCCTGTACCGTATCTGTGGTAGTATTTCAATTACTTTTCTTAAATAATTATGCATTCGGTACACGTTATTGTCGTTCTGTCTTTTGCAGAAAAATCGTCATTACGTGTGTCAAATTTAAAAATGGTGTAAATTGGCACAAAAAAGCAATGCAAGATATACAACACACTTTAAAAAGTTTGTTATTTCATACTACGATAAGAAAATGATAATTATACGTATACCTTTGACCTACCATGGCGGATTTCATTGATCCATTAAAATCGTACTATTTATCATGTTGCAGAAAAATATTTTATTATACTCGCATGGATGATAAGTTTGTGACTTATCTACCAATTAAGTAAAGTTTATGGAATAATTTGATAGATAAATTACAATGACAAAGTTACTGCCAACTTAAGCAGGTATTATTTTAAAATATTTAAAATAATTGTCAAACCAAATTATTGTATATAAGATTGTTTAAATGGGAATATATTAATTGTAAATATAGTATAATAGATTCGAAAAATTCTAAATGTATGTAAGAATTTTACCAATTATTTTTTTTTAATATTGAAATGCTTTTTTAATTTATTTGCCTAATTTAATTTATTATTTATTAAATATACGTATTATAATGTTTCCATTGTTTCTCTGATCAGTTGTGTAGTTATACATATTTCGTAACAGTAAATTTCTCTGAAATTAACTAATATTGTTGAAATAGATACTTGTCCCGCGAAACTTTCTCCATGTTGCGTAAACAGGGGAATTCGGGTTGAGATTGCACTCGAACTAAATAAAAAATCTACTTTCATGATAATGATTTATATATAATGATATATAATAATAATTTATATTTTATATATTAATAATGTAAGTATAAATGGTTAGGATCATAAATTTAAATTAAATACCTTACATATGTTCTGCGCGACAAAGAAAAAAATATTTTCTTACTTTTATCGAAAGTCTATTTGTTGATTGTATTCGTTATTGGTTATCCAGATGGGTGTTCAGCTCTGTTTGCGTATACTGGATTGATGATTAATAGAAAGGCAACAAGTGTATCGTGAATAATAAAAAAATCAGAGACAGATTACGAAGAGGAGTTTAATGTTAGCGCCTGGCCTGCGCTCAGCTAAAATCAATGAGTCCACCCGGCGACTGTGTCAGTGCGACTCCACCAACGTTGCGTCCAACCCGTGTCCCGTCTTCCCTGTCTTTGACTTTTTCTTTCTTTCTCCTCGAAATTTGCTTATCGCCTGATGAGAATCATGTAAGATTAGAGATCGATATGCCGAGTCAAGAAGATATGGATCTTTGTACCGATAAGGTACTGTCCAAGGGAAGAATTCTTCAGGAATTAACCAAAGCTGTCAAATTGGTGAGTGCTGTCTGCTTCAGCATAAGGACGACGTATCAAGGCCATACGTCGTCTATATACATATATACATATATACATAATATGTGTATATATATATAGGTATGCACTTTCCTAACGCGAATTTTTATATATATCGAACTAACGACGTTTTCCTGTTCTGCTCTGAAACTCTTTTTCAAATGGCTTAGACAGATTTTCATTCGTTTTTCCTCGCAGATAAATACGAGTTTCTTGAAATACTTAACCATGACGAAACAGCTGAAACTGCAGTGGCACGCATTTACACGATCGGTCGTGTATCAAACGTTTAACAGTTAAATGCGTTTTGTTATCTTTATTGTTTTTGAACGCGAACCTGTGTTGAAGAAGTACATGTGCTCCTCTCGTCATCACGATTTCCCGTTTCTCACTTGCAACTTACTCAACATCTTGTTCCACGTCGTGGCTCCTCCACTGACGTACGTGCTCTTACCTCTTTGTTCCTATTATTGTCAGTTAATTATTATTATTTCATTATTTTTTGATGAGATCTTCGGTGATCGATAGAATCTCGATTTCGTCATTTTATGAATTATACTATGCTTTCGCAAAACAATTGAATTTCTTTCAATATTTTAATTTTAATTACCTATTATTGTTGATGTTGTAATTATTTAATATTTAACATTTTATATCCGGCCTTTGTTCGATATTTAGAATGACAAAAGTCATTAAACAAATATAAATATGTACTATATTTCTCTATGAAAAATACATATCAAGATACTTAATTAATCTTCTAGATTAACATAAGTATAGCATTTTAATCATAAAAGTAATTATTCATACACTGACAGAAATTTAGATCTAAATATGAATATGAAGAATGTACTCGGTTAAATTTGTATATTAAAATTAATATTGAAAGTTACATGTGCACGTTAACTTTTTATAATTGAATAAATAAAATTTGTTTATTTGTATTTACTAGGTTTACGCTCAAAGTTTATATGGTACAGTAGTCTTAGATGGTGACTCTTGGTTGGTCTACTGGTTAGACCGAGCTTTACGCCATGGACTACGTATAGAGAGACATGGATATTGGGGCACTGCTCGTGAACTTAGTCACCAAGATACTGTTGTTGTAATTCATGCTCTTCAAAGTGTATTAACTTCCATTGGTAAAGGTAAGAGTAGATTTGGCATTATCAATTTTAATATTTATGCAGTTTATAATTTGTCTTATCAAGCAAATTATAATATATCTTTATGTTTCTCTAGGCAGGGCATGGCTTTACCATACTCTTAGCGAAGGCAGTTTTGAAAGTTATTTAGCTTGCTTATTAAGAGATACAAAGATATTGAAAAAACAATATTTTCCACATGCACTTGTTCGGGATGCAGATAAAACTAATCAATTAGTTAATCTACTTGCTGGTTTAGAAAATGTGTCTTTCACATTGCAACTGGTATGTAGAATTACTCCATAAAATATTTATGAAATATTATAAAAATTTATTCCATGTATTTTTATAATTATTTATATTTTGCATTTCATTTTTTTTCATATTACACACATGATAAATGTCAATGATGATATCAATATATAGTTGGCATTTCACATAAACGTGTTTTATAACTGTTATTTTATGTTCCCTACGTTGATATCAGTATCACTGCATGGTTACAATTATCTCAACAATAAATTATATTTGCCTCTTAGGAAGAGTTGTAGTATGTCAAGATGTAATTGTTGAATCTGTTTTTATGAATTTAAGGGGCAATAAGTTATCATATATATAAATCTATTTTTCATACATAATATCTATATTACTTCCTCTGCTTGTTCATGCAAAGATATAATATACAGTAATTTAAAATATACATATACATATAATATACATAAAATACACATATACTATACAAATAATTTGTAATTACATATTTATCAAACAGTTTGAATGTGTAATTTTTATAGTGTATTCCCCTTATTCCATTGTGTGTAGAATAATAAAGTAGAAGAAGATATTTATGATATCTAGAATTTTATCAGTTTAATTTAAAACTTACAAAGTAAATTTTATACTAAAATAATAAATTCTAATTGCTTGTGTCATTGTAGGATGTCACATATCTGGATATTTGCAATTACATGCCTCAAAGGCCTATGAGCGTAAATCCTTCTGGAACTATATTATCATTACATCTCAGATCATCCAGTGTTTCTTCGAGTTTAGCTTCTCCTGGTGACAGTGGAGTTGCTTTCGACAGTGACATGGAGCTTGCTAATGAAACAGATGCTAGTAGTTACAAGGAGGTATACTTTTGTAGTGAAGTTTGTGCTCAAAAATATAAAATTTTTTCTTTCTATAACATACAAGCCTGTAAATACTTTTAGGAAGATTTTCATCTAGAAGAAACTCCGAGGTATCGGAATAATAGGTACAAAACAATGATAAACAACTGTAGAGAAGACAATAAAAATTTCAGCTCCAGTGATTCCAGTGAAGATGGAAAAACACCTACACAATCACCAGGAATGGTTACCAAATTTCAAACCGCAATGATGACGAAAAGTGATATAGCAAATCAAAACTTAACCAGAAAACTCGATGATAATGAGCTTACCTGTTCCAGTTTGGATACTTTAAAAGATTACGATTTTTACAGTAAGAGTTTAGATGAGTCAAAATTAGATAAAATAAGTAATAAAAATGATAACGGAATTAAAGAATTGAATAAAAGAACCACGTATTACAGCGATGGCAGTTACAGTTTTAAAAGGAATATTGATCCTCGAAATTCATATGTGATCAACAATGATACAAATCTTCTAGAACTTAGTATGACCATTTCAGATTGTGAAAACATAGAAGCACCATATGGTATCTTGAATACTATTAATATGACTGATGCTAGTATTTTATCGTCCTCTAGCTCAGAAGCTATAGTACAACGTAGGCAACGTAAAAAGAAACGTGGGGAAAGTAAAAAGCGCGTCAGTTTTCACGAAGATATTTTAAAAACTATGAAATTGGATGACGATGAAAATTACGCAGATTTTTCTATGAGCTTTTTAACGCCTAATTCAGTTCAGAAGAAAGATACACAAAAGGGGAGATATAGCTGGTGCGCTCATGGGGATTCTCCGTATGTTCAAAAGAACGTTAATCCAAGAAATGCACATTCGGATTACTATTCTTATTCTTCATCATCGAGTGTATTTGATAGCGATTGTGAAAAGAAAGGATCATCAAAGAATTGTGAACAAATACCATGTCAGAACAATTGCAAGTGTGCTTGTGGATTGTCGCTTTCAGAGCGAGGTGCGCCAGAGGGCCAAGAAGATCCCGGTAAAGCATTCAGACCGAAGATGGAGATTGAATTAGAAGAAAATGAAGCACAAGAAGCGTACATCGTTGAAAAAGAATATGGAAATATCGTAGAAGATCCTCCAGCAAAAGTTCAAATGCCTTGTCCAACTAATTCGAAAAAATATACTACTTCTAGCGATTGGTCGGATATAGATAGTACTACATCGGATGTAGAGGAACGTAGAAATAGCAGACATTTAGCTTCACCGTCAAAAAAACGTAACATGACATCAATACTAACAGGAGAAAATAGCAACAAATTACTAGCGCCGCCACCTTTAAGGCAAGCTCCGTCTAAAACATCGTTATTGAGTAGATTTTTAAAATCTATTACGGAGAGGAAATTTGAAATTAAAAGAAATAAAAAGTCACAGAAAACGAATCCTTTATATATCAAAGGTGTTAAAACGAGCTATGATTCTTTTAAAGAATTTAATGATGACCTTGATCGAGAGATACAAGAAAATGTAGCAGCAGGAAAACGAGAATTTAGTGGGGAAAAAATTAGCTTGAAATTACGAGAACTTTTTAAGAAACATATTTATAGAGATAAAACAGAAGAATTATATAAAGTATATAAAGTTAGGAGTTCGTACATGACAAATGGAGAAAGTAAACCGATGATTGCTTTATTAACAGATAAAACATTATATTTAACAGGTTCGAAACCGGACCATATTTATAGTAATCAATTCGTTATTCCATATAACGAATTAGATGTTATAATGGTAAGTTTTGCTCGGATAATACTATGCTTGTAAAATCTAGACAATAGGGAATAAATAATAAATAAATATATTTTCTAGGTTGGACCAAATGCACAAACAATACTATTATCAAATGCAGATTACGAGATGCAGTATTTATTTTCTACGGGAAGTTCGCAAACTACTTCAGAGTTAATTGCGCACTTGGAGATGGCTATAAGGAGATCTCCAATGAAACCAAGACTTCCAGCAGTTAAAGTATTGACCTACGAAGATATGCATATTTTAAGGCACTCTGTCCTGTGTGATACTGCTGTCCATCCTGTATGTAAATTTAGTTGTATTGAAATAAGTAGTAAAGGATTATTAGCTCTCTGAGGTTCCTTTTCTTTTTTATGAATTAGTACAATTTGATATTTCAGGATGAAAAGATCGAACACTATAATCTTATTTATATGGAAGATGAACATATGTCACCACCTAGCACACCATGTGGTCCGACAAAAGAAGGTGATCTTATGTGCAGACCACACACGTATCAACAAGTTCATCCTAATGCTCCAACTAATCCATGGGAAGCTGGATACTTTGTTCTCAAAGGTGGAGTTGTTTATATGTTTACGGATGCGAATCAACGATTACCGAAACGAGCTATTCCATTGAAAGGCGGTCTTTGTCAAGGATGTCGAAGAATTCCGAATTCTCATCGCCCTCATACATTCGAGATACTTTTAAAACCGAATAAGGCCTTTCAGTTTGCTGCTCCAGACGAATACGTCGCATCCGAATGGTTACAAAGCTTTGTTCAAAGTGCTTCTGGGTTGTTTGATATTACAGAAAAAAGAGAACCTTTGCCGTGTAGCCTTATCACAACTACTAAGCATTTAGTAGCTATGAAAGAAGTGTTTCCTGGTAAACAACGTGGGCAAACACTTTCTTGTGCTTCTGTAGAAGATCTCACCGCCTTCAGAGTACCATTAACTCAACAATCTTGGTGTATATTGGTATGTAGTTGATATTATGGGCCTATAAAGTTCTATAATCTCGTTTTATTATATATTATTTTCAGGAGTTCGCATGCCGAGAAGTACATGAAAGTAGTGGTGACTGGGTTATATATTTCACAAATTACACTGAACTATCTACCTTTAGAGAAATTTTAGAAACATTGTGGGCTGATGCAAGTTTGGTACGAGTTCTTTTATTTTCAATTTTAATAATATATTATAAAAGTAAAAATTATACCTTCTATTTATAATTATGTAATTTAAAATAATTCGTATTTTGACAGGGTGAATTTCCTATGGTAACGCTTCCGCCAGAAGATAAACTTCATCGACGTTGCTCAGATGCCAGTAAAGAATTAGAGTTTGCATGGCGATATTTATTACCTTCAGTAATCGATTAAACGATAAGGTGTACCAGTAGACAATAGCTATCGCATCATCATATTCAGTAATAGAAATTGATGAAACATAAGTACTTGAACGAATCAACTCATATAATAAAGATACTAAAGCATTCTGATAATATCGAATATGATATAAACAAATTATTCAAAATCGATATCTCATTTTCCTCAACCAATGAGGAGTGGCGAATACAAAAAATCATACAAACATAAATTATAAATATTTAGTGATACGTAATATTGATGTGCTAATTCAATAAAATGGTGCAATATGTTTTCAATAGCGTAAACTACGATATTGATAACGGTACACAGGACTGTAATATAATGATGAGTGCGTAAAATTACTGTGTCAGTTACATGGATGTCTATATAATCACATTTATTATAAGAATTAATTTGCATTTGAAAATGCACTATAGATACCAAATGATACAGTTCTAAAAACATGTAATACTAATACAATGGCAGTAAGGCTTAGTGCAGCTTCTATAATGGAAGAATATTCTATAAATTGCTTTTAAAGTAAGTGTACGACATATAATTAACATTCCTATTAATAATACTGATAATAATTGTTATTATAATATATAACACAGCTTTTTTTAAATTTTATTTTTGATATCTTCCCTTTATATATGTATGTATATGTTTTACTGCTTTAAAATTGTTGTTTTGGTTAGAATTCTGGTTATTATGTTTTTAATTGTAAAGATTTAAAAATTAATTATTGGATGTAATTTTCATGTTATTAGCGAGGTGCTTTATTTAGTAACTCCATATTTCCGGTAGATAAATATTGGGAAAAATTGTAACGAGATAGTTTTTTTTAAATACCAACAATACATTTTAAAATAGGAGAAACAGCTTCGTATACCAAAGAGGTTTCTTCTAATTAATATATTGGTTTTTAATTCTTTTTATAATGTGAACAACTTTATTTTACAATCATATATCTTTCCGTTATCGAAAACTACGTGAACCGATGCAGGCTGTAAATCATTGTGAATAAAATTCTAATCCTATGTGCATTGTTTCATGTAGTCACATACAATTGTGATAAAATATTAAATTAAAGAGACTTATTAATGTACGCAATTGTAATATGAAATTTGCGTACGTTATATATGATACAAAATTGGAACATAATCAACACATGTTAGTTTCTAATGTGTCTAAAGGAAAAAGATGTTAAATTTTACATGCTTTGATCAAGCATGTTAAGCATTCTTAAATATTACAGCCATAGAAATTTTGCACAATGTTAACATCACCGTACATAATCTTCAAAGTTACAAAAACAAAAAAATAAATAGAAATAAAATTGTAACTAGTCACCAAAATAAAAGCAAAAACATGTCTTGTTCTTCTTTCTTGTACAATGTAATGAAAAATTTGAATTTTAATTATATATTGGATAAGTATAGTAATATCTCGTATCTTTTACTTTGTTTTTATTGCAATAAATTCTTCTATATAATAACTTGTTTGTCATTCTCATTTCTCGAACTGAATTCTAGATTATATGTAAAATAACATATAATGATAGTTGTGAGCAATTAGATGCGAAAATTTTTACAAATATTCATAGTATTTAAGTGTTGAAATATTTGTTGTAGAATTATAATTTGTACTTAATTTTAAATTTTACCACATTTAATATCATTTTGATTTAAAGTATTTTCATCAATATTGCAATCTATTTCAAAAGTTAAAAATATCACATAGTGAAAAAATACATTTAATCACGTATAAAGTGTCCATCTGCATGTCTATATTTTTTTGCCTTTTCTATATCTGCCAATGGATATTGTTCTTTCACAGCTTCCATATCAAGGTTGGGGAAAATTCGCATCAAAACAGCCACCTTATTTCTCTGACGACTAAAATAAAATTGTTTTATGTATATTATATTAAAAAAATTCTAATCAGTTTAAAGGTTATTTTGTAATTATACAGAAAAAATACACACTTTATTAATTTACGTTTCTCATTCCACAATTTCTCTCTATAAAGTCGCAAAAATTTACGCACTGCATATCCACCAAAATTAAATTTATATTTTTTGTGCCATGCAGAATTGTTATGTTTTGGTCTAGAATATTGACTCATTCGATAATGGTAACGTAGACCTGTAAAACATAATTTAGGTACAGTTTGTTTACAGACAATTTCTATATATTTTATATATATATTATATCATATAGAATAAATATATAAAAACATTTTACCAAGAGGATTATATCTTGCTACAACAGGTCGTTCTCCAGTTGTTCCAGTTTCAAGCATATAGTATGCTTTATTTCTTTCACGAACTACTGACTCTAAGTTAGCCATGCTATCTTCAACTTTATCAATTCTTTCAGGATTTGGAAAATATTTACATTCTTGTTTATAAATTTCTTCCATTGTTAGAAGCATATTGCGTTCTTTTAATAATACAAACCTGGACGTTTTAAATATAATTTTCATTAGCATACAACATTGTTATATTTTGTAACTTTTATGTGTTACCATAATTTATGAAGGTCTTCATTGCTTTTTAATCTTAGTTCATCTTTTTTCCAAGAACGCCCAACACGTACTCTATCCTTTTCCCAATTTTTTGGATCATCAAAAAATTCCATCAAATGATTATGTTTAGGTGTAGTATGAATGAAAGAATATTGGAAAGTGGGCACCCTAAGGAATTTAAATCATCTATGTATAATTATAAACAATACAATTTTATAATTTGAAGGATATTTGTATATTTACTTGTTAAATTAATAAGATTATCAGTACTAATTTTTATGTTACAGATAAAAATATAAACTCAAAATAAGTACTAAATATTAAATATAATAATAATAATTATAAAATACATTTTTGTTTGAAAAAGTATTTACAAGCAAGTATTTCTTATATTTGTAAAACTATTTGCATTTATACATTATGTCAAATAGGAAAAGATTATTCAAGACATAACCTCTCGATCTGTTCAATATAATTTATTGTATAAAAATTACATGTAAAATAAATTATAAAAACCTTTGAATAAACACCGAAGTCGTAACTGAGTTTACATTTTGTGATAAAACTAAATTTGTAAACAGCTTTGTAACATTATTTACACCTTTTGAAATCTGTATGGCTTTCGTGAAGGCTGCCATCTTGTTAATAAAATATTAAGTATTATTACTAGGATATTACTTAGCTATTACCAGAGAGGAAATAAGAGTGATCCCGCTTATGGATCTGGTTCTTTCCGGACTAGAACTAGTATAGACAAGAACCTATTGAGTTCCATGCTACAAGAACCTATTTAATTGTGTGGTTCTATGGAAAAGTTCATATCTACTTTTCTTTCCGATTTTATTCAGTATTTTTTGTACAATCGTCAACGTGGGCGAACATCGAAGTAAAATCAATTAAAAAAATTAGGTTCTTGTCTATCGTAGTGTGCAAGCAAACAGGGTAGATCCTTAACATTAAGCTTAAATACATAGGTTCTTGTATGTGCTAACTTTAGTTGACTTCAGCACTTGGCCGCATGGTGCAGCACCTGTACTATGAAATAACTAGCACTACGGGCGTGAACACTCTTGTTTCCTCTCTGCTATTACTAGGATTTTAGGTTAAATATTGTTATAAAATGTAATGTAAAATCAGGTAATATTAGAGCTGATTATACATACAAAAGAATTATAACACATTAAAACACGCAAAATGAATATAATATGTAAATGAAAAAAATAATGCAACAAGTAATGAAAAATTTAAAAAGAAATGTTTATAAATGAAATTACGTATATACATACACACAAAATCTTTCACAGTATTAATTCTCTGGTACTAATAAAAAAATATGTAAAATTAAAACATATTTATTGTAATAATTATAATATTTATTATCACAAACTATCAGTTAGATCATATACATACAATAATGTGAGAAAAATTAATCGTGATTTTCGTAAGCTAATTTTATAATATAGAGATATCATTAAAAAAAAAAAAAAATCACCTACTTTTTAAATTAATGTGCTTTCTAACACTTTCTTTGTTGTTAAAAAGTAGAAATTTGCATACACGTTAATCTTCGACAAGAAGAAAATACTTAATAATATTCTATTGCCAATAAATGTATCAAAAAGTTGATTAAGGGCACCTTTCGATATTAATTATACTTACAATCATACAAAAATTATATTGCTTTAATATGCTACTATATACACTGATGATCTAATATTATCGATATATATGAATTTTTCATTGTTGCTTTTTTTTTCATGTATTATTACTAATCGTAAGTTAAGGTGCTCGTGTGTTTAAAAATCTTTTCATATAAAATATATTTATATATTTTGTATATATATAAAAATATATATGTACACATCTGAAGGTACGATATGTACATATATATATACGCGTATTTAAAATTTAAAAGGTGAAACTACAGTTTACGGATATATAATTTATTCCATTCAGTATATTTTATATTCCTAGGAATCGCATATTTTGGAATGTACTAAGGGAAAACGAAGACGAGCACAAAATGAAATTATACAATTTGTTGCGTCATAAAGTTCTCTAAATATTGTTGAAAGTTCGTTTAAAAATTTAATTCTCATATACCATCCGAACTGTAGTTTCTAGAGGCTAGATCGGAACTTGATCGTTCGATTAATTTTTATTAAAATATTGCTCTTCACGTCGCAAAGATTATACATATATATATATATAAATATATATTTATAAATATATATATTTGTATCATAATATATAATTTATAAATATATAGATACATACTTATATTTATAAACAATTACTGAATTTTATATAACGATAAAAAACGAATTCTCTCTTTTCTCTCTCTCTTAAACAATAACAAAGTATACCACATGATACTAAAATCACATAAACGCTCAATATTCAGGGGAAGGATTTCTTGCCCGTCTTTCCATAATACGGTTACTTCGACTACGAAAATTTAACAAGTGTTTCCGTGTAGTCATCGTTCGTAATAGCAGTGTCCGTTTGTCTCTCACTGTTCATTATTTGCTCTAGAAACGTTTCATCTTTCGAATACTGTGATGCAGTGTGACTTTCTTCGAAAGAAAACTTTAGAGAAATTATGCGTTGTAAAAGGTCGATTCAATATTTTCACGGGCAACAGTAAATATAAACTTGTTTTTATGTGTTTTTATAACATTAACATTACTGTACAAAATTTAAAATCTCAATAAACTTTCGTTATTCCGCCCGCTGATACAATGAAGGTCACTTTCAGAAGTTTCCTCTATACCTTTGTCACTACTAGTTTAATTGCCGTAAGTTTAATAATAGATAATTTTGCAATATTTGCTTATAATAATTTGAAATACTTGTTCTTTTCCCTTGTTCAACACAATTATATTTGTTTCGGTATAAATACGAGTGAGCTGGAAATCGTACTACAATCGGATATGGGGTCGATTCTACATGAAAAAATAGGTCGAAAATATGAAATAAATTTTGTTTTCTATGATGTTTCATTTTTGAGAAAATCGAGTTTGAAAATTTGTCAAGTATACTCAAACTTGGCTAAATATTGATTAGGTATGAGTAAACAACCAACACGAGTTATTGTACATGTGAGAATAAGTCAAAAATGTGAATTCATGTTTTTTCGTTTAAGGCCACATTTTCAAGAAAGTGAAGTTTAAAGATGTTCAGTTACGAATCGGTCTGATACACGTGCATAATACATTTTCAAACGTATTTTCCTCGAAAAAACAAAGCATCTCATGAAGAAACGTGAGCATTCTATATTTTTTACTTATTTTCATATATAGTTTACACTCTTGTGGATTATTTACTTTTGTTTTAATTAATTTATTATATACTTAATTTTCTAGTAAACAAAGTCTCGGGTGAAAAAATGTTATATCAAATTTCTCTCTTATCCTTTCACGTAAAATTACCGTTTGCCTGCTTGTACTATGATTTCCGATCCCTTGTATATCGATGATAATCGATCATGTTATTTTACGTTAATATCAACAAATAAGTATCATATATTGACATATGGCAATTAATAAAGCGACACGTGCGTCATTGCAGGCTAACGATTCTGTACATAAACTTGCAGACTTAATACGGTGTATATTTAATAGGAAGTTTGGTCCGACAGTTCTGTACTAATTGCTGATTGCGTCTCGATTACATGATTTTACATGTGAATCGTTGCTGCTGTGTAACGTGCTTCTCCTCTTCGCCAACTCCATTGACTTGGTCGGTACTGTTCGAAAAAGATAAAAAATATGTTTTTAAAACATTTCTCTTTTTTTTTACTATAACAAATATTATTCATTCTTACCCTAATTAACATTTGTCCGGACGTACTATGAGGATTGCGGTAAGCATATGCAGCCCACGCGGCTAAACCTACGACTAAACCAATTACAAGGAGAATTCCAATAATTCCTGAAACTCCCATGTTCATATTGTCCCGAGCTAAAGATATTAAAAGTAAAATATTATTATGAGTGAACGAACGATTGGAAAAGTGTACGTTAGTGGCAGAAATAAAGATCTTACAACGCTCTAAAGGACTCGTTCCAGGTTTCTCTTGCTTCGCATTCATTTCGCTAACGGTAACAGTTTCTTCCGAATGCATGCGTAAAATGTGATTATATTCGTCGAGGTGTTCCTTGCATGTCGTAGTTGGTAACGGGCAATTGTCAATTACTTTTATCATCCGAACATCGCAACCTCTCAACAGCCAATCTTGTCGCGATCTAGACGTTCCGGTACTGCATTGGTTCAGTTCTGAACACCATTTGCAGTCGAAACCTTTCAGTTTTGTCAAGCAGTCTCTACAATTATCCATTTCTAAACAGGTAGGCAGTGCATGCAGATAAATCACTGTCCAATTCTTAATGTCCTGCCGATTGAAGTTCACGCGATGATATTCGTAAATCGTTTTTCTGCGAACAACTGTGAGGAAAGCAAAAAAAAAAAAAAAAGAAGTCGGTTCGATTATTCCTTGTTACGATGAAATTATCGCTAAGAATGGCTTCAAGACGACTACTTGTCAGTTATAACACCAAATACTTACAGAACACTATTCTGTCCATGATATAAGCATCGCTTAATCCAACTTTAACAGGATGCGCCTTATCTTCGATGAGCTCTACCATCAGAGGGATCACCGAGTATACGAACACGATGTCACCGTTCTGATGCAGAGTCACTTGAAACGTGAAGGCCCCTGCCTCAGGTTTGTCTTGCAATATCACCTTCTCCCATACAACCGTGAACGCCGTTCCTGCAATTAACATTCCCATTTATTTACGATTATGTCTACTAGCGAACGTGTATGTTCTTTTCTAACGTTCATTACCAACCGTTATCGACGTATTTCACATAACTATCATTAGATAGTCGCGTGTCGAAATTTGCCATTAGTGGTGCGATGTATTGTGTGGCGGCTAACCAGCTGTGAACGTACTCCCCGGTGTACAAAAATCCTCCGGTGGCGATGGTGATGTTACGAACTTTGTGACCGTAGAAAGGGAAATCGAATTTCAATTTCACTGTCTGTTGGAAGAAACAAAAGGAAACTTTTTAATTACGTTAGAATACGTTATACAAACTTTCTCACGAGGAAAGTTAGGAAACCCGGAAATTCGACAAATTATAAAGCTTTACGCGCAACCAGAGTACAGTTGTATGCAATCCACGAGGAAAAAGAAAACTCTGCATTTTCTTTAGCGGATGATTTTTACACTTTGCTCTCCATATTCAGATATACTTTACATACTCCACTTGTCGCGCCCATTCCGCATACCAAGTTTCATAATTTCTTAAATTTCCAGATTCCCTTCCCTTGTTGGAGTTAAAATGTTCTATCTGTTACTTCGAAACCGAAGTTTCATCGTTTTCTTCGCGTACAGATGCCAGAGATAGGACATTTTCAACCAAGGAAGGCGGTATAAGTGAGAAAAATGGCAAACACTTTTAGTACACATACCGCGGCTCGACGGTGGCTTTGGCTAAGTAAGTAATTGACCTTCAAGTCTGGATGATTATTTATATCCACCCAGAATTTTTTCCCTACAGCTTCGTCGATAATAAACGTGCTGTTGTAATATTGATGCGTGTCATACTCCATTTTCGTGATATTGTGCTGGGACAAAGTTGTGTTGGATAGGTCCGAAAACCTGCTGATAGATATGTCTCCGATACTGCCATCGGAATCGTCCTTGTTGTCCGTTGATTCCGGAACGGACTCTGCGCCTTTCGTCGAATTTTTCTTAGCGTCGGTCGTTACATTGATAGAGTTAGATTTGCCTCCTGGAATTGCGGATGGAACCTGCTCAAAGGGAACAGAATTAATTTTGTGGTTGTACACGAGTGCTTCTTAATTCGAAGATAATATAATAAACCATACGACAAATTAGAAAATTATATACATATATGAAATATTATTTTATATCTTCTATCCTATCTTTCTATCCTTTCGTTCGTGCAAGGAGGGTTGCCCGCGTGCAGGGGTACGTTAGCCGGTATTTAATCGTCAATAACTAAGAAACAAAGGCGAAAACGCAACTTTTTTATTCTTCATTCTCCTCTTATTTCGGTTTCAAGAATAACTTCTTAAATTTCCTGACACCCGTAGCCGAACACCCTGTATACGCGTTCAGGTTCGTTTCAGATTTGGTCGATATAATCGTAATAGCCGTGTCTCGTTACAGCGCTAATCTGAATCTTGAATGTAATACACGAGAATCGAATCTTACTGGTTCTTTGGTGGAAGAATTCTTTCCGTAGACTGATACAACCGGCGTTGAAGTCTCCGGTTTGTCCAATCTAAGGATAGGCGTCGCAACGCCCTGTTCGCCTGACGAAACCGTAGTCGAGGACGGAGATGACGTGGGAAGCGTCGATTCTGTCGGATAATCCGTCAGATAGTCGTATCCGTCGTTCGTTGGTACATTCGACGCGTTCACAACCGTCTGCGGCTGTTGTTGCTGCGGCTGCGGCTGCGGCTGTGATTGCTGCGACGCGACCTGTTGCTGCGGCTGTTGCAATTGTTGCCCCCGTGAGATTCGTTCGGTCGCGGGGTCTGGCTTCTCATCCGCTTCTCGACGGTACCTTCTTAACGCTTCTTCATCGTCGACCGCATCTTTGTCGGACACGTAAGACAATTCGATTGGCCCAAAATCGTGCAACGACTGTCCTCCCGAACGTCCCAATTCATAATGGTACCGACCTGGAAACATTCCAACGGGAACGAGGTGAGTTTCAATCGGAGAGAATCGATTTTTGTGAAAAACTTTGTCGCGCAAACGAACTTTTCCAAAAAGAAAAAAAAAGAAAAAAAGAAGAAAAGAAGAAAATGGTGTCCGGCCTCTTCCTGGTTAAATAATTTCCTGGTTAATGGTACCGATTTAGAAATATTTCCACCAGCAAGGTAGACGCAAATTTCAGTTAGTTCGATCGATCGCTGGAAAGTTAAGAATTGAAATCGTGTTAAATCAGCGGGACATTCAATCGTTGCCAATCGTTGTAAGGGAATATCCGCATCGGCGTTATCAAACGCACCATTGATATCTCAGAATGCAAGCAGAAGGTATTTTTTATTGGCGAGAGCCAAGTCTGATGTCAGTCACGTTCGATGTCGAATCGATCGAATTATAATTGGGCATTTAATATGATATTTCAACGTTATAACAAACAGCATTTAGAAAATGTTTAAGGCAAAGAAAGAGGACGTATCTACGATATCTTGAAAACCGAACGAAAGGACAATTTTTCGTGGTTCGGTCGATTGATCGAATCGAACGTACCGAATTTCAAAACCGCTTCTCCGTGAAAGAACAGAAAACGTGGCTGGCGAAAACGATTGCACGCTCGACCAGTTAATTGGGCATTTTACTTTTAGGAATCTCTCATGGGGTTAGCTCGTGGAGTGCGCAAATAAATACAAGCGACGACCACGAGTATACGCGCCGAACGCACCGAAATAAACTTTTTCTTTCACTCTGTCACACTTTGTGTATACTCGTCAAGCGCGGTTAACTGGTTAAAACGAAACAGCGTGCATCGATATCATTGAAACGACGCAGACCATAAAAGAACGAAGAGCGAAGTTAAATTAATCGCAGGTTACGGCTTGTTTCTTTCGATGGACGGTTCGATTCGCGAACAGGATAAGCGAGAACAAGCATTTGCGAGGGATTTTCATTGGGACGTTGACGCGACGCAACGTGTCTCGACGATTCGAATCAATTTATGGATTGCATACTTGGTTCGTCAGTGGGGTCGTCCGGTCATTTTACACACCGGCCTACATTGAACGTTCAGATCGTGGCCCAGATCGGTATAAATTTCAAGCATCGATTCCACCGTTTCTCCGTTAAATGAGCCGCTCTGGCTCGCTAAGCTATCCACTTCGTTTCGCTCGTAACAGTCGCTCGAAGTTGTCACGGCCGAGGACAACGTGTCTTCGTAACGGTTATCATCGGTGGACCGTGGATTTTCATACGTTCGTGGAAAATTTCCAACGCGTAACAACGCACGGAATTGATATCAAATGAAACGGTTCATAGCAGGTCGCGCGTATTTACGAAAAATCTACGCTTCTGTCGACGCAGGTGAGCAATTACCTGTGTAAGAGTTCCTATCTATCGGATATTGCAAGATTTAATGAAACTTCACTTTGCATATCTTATATATTACGTTTACGGAATGTACGTTTCGCGATACGTTCCATCGCGTTTCACAAGCAACGCGGATTTTTCCAGAGTTACGTTCGAAAGGAAGATGGTATCGAGCAAGAAGCGAAGGTTGCTCCAATTTCTCCAGTGCGAATCCTAGAAATTCGAAGATCCATCGTCTTGTAAAAATAGCTGCAACGGCAATCGCCAAGTGTCGCGTGAGACGAAGGTAGACTAATGTTTTCACGTACGCGTAATTATCGCTCCTAAGGGGAGAGAAGAAATGGAAGCAACGGAACGAACGCCGAAGAACAGGATGTCAGCTGCTCGTGACAAACTATCGCGATACCGGATAGAGCAATAAATTGACGATATTAGTCGAGAATGTACGAAGCTTGACGTCAGTATAAATTTTCATGCTCTGAAAGCTAGCTCGACTAAACGTTCAACTGCCAATCGTTAGCCGTCTCCCTACGGACTCTAAAGAGACGCCAATTTGTTCGAGTGTCGTTAGCCTTTATTCGTCCGCGTATTGTGCAGCACACTTTTCGACGAAAATACATTTGCTTGACGCACGGTCTCGCGATTCTCGTTTGGAACGAGGACGCCGACAGTGCTCGATGGAATCGCTCGGATAGGTCCCAAGATTCGTGTGCGCATATTTAGGAGAGTTCGACAACTCGAGGAAGCACGGAGAAGACCTTGAACCGGTCGATCCAACAGAAATTTCGAATTCAATTAGCGTCGACTGCACGACGATTGGCTGGCCATTGGATCTAGCATTTGTTAGATGCTAATTTTTCAGCGAACGAACGCCTCGACCGTGTAAACTGCGGAACGTGTAACGCGATAGATAATTCGCGCGTTGTAGAAATTTTATTTACGTAGGACGATTCTAAAAATATACAGTGCTATCCGTTACAAGACAATTTTCTTGGACGAACGCGCGTCGTATTTACGCAATGGCTTAGAACTCGAATCTAAGTATTACGTAGAGTCGAGGCATGCAGAGAAGTTTCGATTCTAAGATAGATACGAGAGTTCTAATTTCGTAAAGCTGAGATTCACTTGCGATAGATTTAACTAGCAGAGCGAGGAAATTTGCAAGATCGAAGAGTGTCCCGAGAGCCTGGAACGCTCGAACATTGTTCGAAGGCTTCTGGCTTTTCCAAATATTTACGTAAATAAATCATTCGATTCGATCGATTCATCTGTGGTTTCGAACATAACGTAGTCACGCGATAACGTTTCCAGAAACGTGGAGGATTCTTCGAACCATCGGATATCCTTGACTACCATAGAATCGATAAATCTTCGCTATAGCGAAGGAAATGCCTCGACCGGATTGCTCAATTTCCATTCGCACCGCACGATCGAAGGTCCAGTGTTCCGTGCCACTGTATTCCATAAACGCCGTTTCTATCGCCAAGCGAAGAATAAGCAAGATCGATACACGTTGCTTTATCTATCTCTATTCACCTGCACCTGTATCTATCGAGTCTATTTATTCGAACGTCAACTCCGATTATTCGAACGAAACGTGATAGGAAGCGGGTGAAATTAATCTCAGTCTCGTTCTCCGGATTTTACCGATGCAGGACCATCCAACCGCTGGATATCACAACTTTTGGAGTAAACAAAAACGAAACACCCTATAGGACGCTCGTTGCAGCTTCGTCGACTGTGTCGACTCTTCGTATTCTTTCGTTGCGCGCTAGAGGCAACGAGTTTCTGGAGCGAAGTGTACTTTTCTTAAGAGCGTTCTCGCAGTTCTCAACGGAGTTGGATATCTCGATTAATCTGATCTTAATTGTAAGCTTAATTGTAAACAGTTTAAACAATCATGGAAACATGCAACGAAAGGATTAATTAACGAGGACAGCGAAAACTCCAACACTGTAAGCAACGAACCGGGTAACGACGATATAAACGAGTGGAAACGAGTTCAAAATCTCTACTTGTATTTCTATTTGTTAAGCGTAACGAAACTTTGATTTTGTCTTCGTGTACGTACAGAAGCGATTATAAATATATATATATATAAATATATACACTACCGGCCAAAAGTTTTTGTACACCTACTATATTTGTATTCCACGCGCAAATACAAACTGTGCGGCTTAATATTTCATCAATTTTTAATACTTGTGCGTCCTTTGTATAATTTTACTGTTATAAAAATACGCAGCTTCTTTTTAACTGCAAATTATAAGCTCCTATAACACCTAATACTGTTTATGATATCATTGTCCAAGGTCGAAAGAACATTTATGGAAGCTTCTACAAAACAGTTGGAAAAACATACCGATAGAAAAATTAGAGCAGTTGGTTTCAAGAATGCCAAAACTGTGTAAAATATTAATAAAGAAAAGAGGTGGTTACTTTGATGAACGGGACGTGTAGCAATATATAACATCTCTTTATTAATATATTTGAAAAGATGTTTCGACTATTACAATATATACTCATTTTTCATTCATTTTTATATCTGTGTATGTAAACACAGAGAAATAAAGCATTTATGTCATACTAGTACAAAAAAATTTAACAACATTTCGCAAATTAGTGTGGTATATATCTTTTTATAGTATACTATATAAGTAAATATATGCCACGTATAAGACGCATACGTAATATAGATTAGGCAAATTTCGAGGACTTTGAATCACTTTTCTCGTATGGCCGGGCATAGACGCTCGCGCGATGTTGTCTTCGAGGTAAAGGCAAGTTGGAACTAGCAATTTGTTACACTCTCTCCTGGAGTGGCGGCTGCACGCGCGCACACGCGACGCTCCGCGTGCAGATACGAAAGTTGGCTAATTATTCGTAAGAGAAGAGCCACCATCGATGAACTTGATCTTGACATATGTCGCCAAGGCCACTCTTCACGGCGAGGCCGTTACGTTCCATACAATTAGTTTGCAGACGCGTCTGCAAGTTTGCTACAAATCTAATCACAGCATATTATAATAATGTTTGTTACATTTTTCTGAAACCGAAGGAAACAACTTCCGTCCGAAAACAAGTTTTCTATCGCTTGTATATAGTTCGCACAGTACACAGTATACGTAGTTATAACAGAAAATCGAAAGCTACCTGAATTTTCAGAGCTTAATTTTGCCTCCTTAGAGTGAATTTGGACAGGAAAATAAGATCGCTTAATAACCTAACGCCAAAATTTCGTAATTAATTTAATTTCTCCGAATTGGGCACCTTGCCTTCTAAGTACACCTGCTCCGATTTGTCGGATTCCTGGAAATCGACTAATAGCTATAGATTATACATACATTGGATGTATTATTTTAATCGATCGCAAAATATAAACTGTACATTATTCGAAAAAAGTGCCGGATAAAACTTGTCCTATTTCGTTGCAATGGTCGAAAATCTTATCTAAGTGGACGCACCTCCGAGATTTCAAGGCAGTCTTTGTTTCTGTAAATGGTAGAAAACATTTTTCATACGCCATTCGATGCAGTTTTTAATTCTCTACAGAAGAGTATAAAGGCACTTGAATCGAACAATGATTAGTTTAAAAGATATCTTAAATCTAAAATCTTATGTTAACATTATTTATATTATTTATATATTAAATATCTTAAATTAATATCGTCAGACTAGTCGTATGAAAAGCAAAGGAAGGCAAGACAGCGTTTACAAGTTTTTAAGCTTCTTATCAGTTTCAAGAAATTGTCGAACGTGATATAGAACGAATGGAGAATTGCAGAAAAGAATAAAATAATATGTGTAATAAACGTGATATTCGATATCTATATAATAATACTAACATATATTATATTTATACACACAAGTTATATAGATTTTATACGTTACAGTTATAAAGACGATACTAATGTTCTATTCCAATAGCGATTATTTCCGAACGACGTAATCCAGTTCTAGCCAATGTTCTGCCACGTCAAAGTAGCTATCGTCGTTCCCGGACTTTATCATGAGTGTTGCAGTTATTCCTTCCTCTGGGGAGCATTCGACGTTCGACAGATATCCTTGTCGTCCCTGCAAAATCAGCCTGGCCACTTCGGGTTGCAACGATTCCTCCGTTTGATCGACTGTCCGTACGCCTCGCAAGTTAATCTTCTTGGCCCACGTTGGCATTTTTTCAAACTTAGATGGCAAGAAGCGAATCGTATCCACGGTTTGTTCTTTTCGCAACCCCCAGTCGACTAACAAAACCACGTAACCATTCTCGGTTTTGTTCAGAAGAATAGCTCTTTCCCAATGGTCCTCGCTTATGAGCACGGCAACTAGCTTACCTAATTCCAAATTTTCATCCTTCGGCCAGTATGACTTGCGTCGTGCGTTCAAGATCCAGTTGAGTCTTCTGCTCATTCTCGGCCATGAACCAAAGCGGACCCAGACGGTAAGAATCGTTTCGGTATGCGTTATGAAGACAGGAATCCCATCAACGAGTCGTTCGACTGCTATCAGTTGTAAATTTTCCATATTGCAGATGGAAACAGTCGCGTAGTCTCACTCACGAAGTTCTATCACACACTCTGAAGTCTTGTCACACTGCTGCAATACCGATGTTTTGCTAGGATGATCTACGTGGTCACTCGTTAGAGTGTACGGACGTTTTTGATTTTCCAAACTTAGGATTTCCTTTATATAGGAACCGAAACTGCCCCTCTACTGCGTGGTTAGTAAGGGATGGTACGGGCGAGAACAGTTAAACAGTGGTCTTCAAAGGGCACGAGAAATGGTTTGTTCCCTTTTTTTCTGTTATCAATATCGAGCCTAATAAGAAACAAATATCTAATGAAGACAATTAGATACCTAATAAATAACAAATTTTAGCATTTGCGTGCGAAGTGCGTCAAAATATCTATACATTTACTAAAAAAAAAAAAAAAAATTCCGTCAATAAAAGAAATTTGAAAACCACTGGCAAAATTTGAAAACCGTTGTAACAAATTCGACGTATAATTTATGGATCCCTACAGTTAGGTATACGTACGATTGTCAGCCGCTTTACAGCCAGTTTAGGGGTCATGGTTTTAGGGCCGAGTGGGCGTTATTTTACAACTATTCAATTGTTCATTTGCGTAGTACTATGTTTACTTACCTTTCATATCCGTGTATACAGTGAAATCACAGATTTACGGACGCTATTTACGGACATTCGATTATGTCAATGGCACGTAGTGATTCAACGATAGAACCGAATCAGTCGACACGTTTTTCTCATTGTATTAATAGAGAAGAGTCACGGAGGACAGTGGAAAAATAGCACGGATCGCGGAAAATAGCGGAAATAAATACAGAATTTTGAATCGCGTTAAAAAAAAAAAAAAAAAGGAAAAGAAAAAAATAGATGCGTGCAAAAGATGAAAATTCGAAAGAAGCAGTGTGGAGGGAGATATGTATTTC
The DNA here is from genome assembly GCA_014737475.1 of Bombus confusus. Classification (NCBI taxonomy): domain Eukaryota; kingdom Metazoa; phylum Arthropoda; class Insecta; order Hymenoptera; family Apidae; genus Bombus; species Bombus confusus. The sequence continues at coordinate 1,268,692 of JACXIV010000065.1, forward strand.
ATTGAAGGAAGACACTGATAAATTGGAAGAAAAGAAGAGACAAAATTTCGCTGAGTATTTCTTGTACCGCTTCAGTTTTACTACTACGAGACTCGTTTCAGAGATTTATTTAATTTTAATTACGCTTCGAATTAATGTATTGCGACTTCATCTTGTCAAGGAACTGACCCATATTCAGAAATAAAATAGTCAGTAAATATTCTTCTCATTCTATTAATAGTTAATTTCCGCGTTGTCGATGCGCTTGGTATGTCGTCGAAATAATTTTCTGGACTGTTTTGTTCTCAAAATTAAGACTATCTTTTTCTTTCATAAATCACATTCTCAGCCTAATTACTAAAAATTCTGTAAAGAATTGATTGCAATTATAAATAAATAAATTAAAAAAAAATAATAATAAATCGCATCAACCAGGAAAATTTGCTTTTGTTTCAAGTCGTTTGAAATCGCTCGCTATTTCTCCCCATTTGTAAGTTGTATCTGATAAATGCGTGAATTCACCGCAGACATTGTTCCACGCAATTACCGATATTTTTGCGTGTATGAACGTGTATGAATATACCATAATATTGTGAAATTTGTGTGCACCTTTCTAGAAACCTTGACGAACCTGACCCTACCATAAACTATAATCCATCCCTCGGTTAAGATGGCCATTATTTGTACATACGTATTTAGTCGGACCCGCAATAATCCTAAGGAACCGTTAAAAAATTTAGCATCTCTTCTCGTCAAGGCCCTTAATTACTAGAAGCATATTTCAAGTAGAGACACGTTTCTTAGGATTATTGTTCATTCCGTCAAAATACGGGAAAAGCGGATTTGCCTACGTACAATGTTCCAAGGCCATTTCCAGTATGTACAATGTTCCAAATCATGACCGTTGGTGAGAGGTGGCCAATATCGCTAGTTCCTTATAAAATTCCTTATAAAGTAAAATTAAAAATTAAACGCTCAGCAGCGAGGAAGATAGGTCGCGCGTGTGATTTCAGGGACAGCCGCCGAAATCATCCCTCCCTGATATTCACCCATGCTACTGGGAAAACCGTGCAGAAAACTCAAAAGACAGAGAGAGAGAGAGAGAGAGAGAGAGAGAGAGACTGCCGCACAGGCTCGCAAATCGGATATCTCGATGTATTCCGCCGCTGCCACTAATTTTGTTACGTGGTAGAGGTGAGCGGAGCCTATTTCGAAAGGGAATCTGGCTGACGAGCCAGTTTTACCACTCGAGGCTGGGAAATTTGGTGTTTTGCGACCAAGACTGCACACAGCGATTCCAAATGCAGCGACCTCGATTCGATCAAAAGTAAATCAGAGAAATAAAAAAAAGAAAGAAAAAGAAAAAAGCAGTAGATTCGTTGAAGTCAATAGAATCAATGAAATCGGATTTTTCTAAGCTTCTAAGTTTCTGGATGAAACAGAAAGCCTAGCTTAAAGCTAAGCGGCTAACGCGAATGCGAGTAGATGGACGTCGTGGCTACGTTCGTTCTTTACTATTCTTCATTTAAAGGATCATCTTCTCTTGCTAAAGTATAATTTGATCCAGTTCGTTCATCGATCAGTTCTTCTATAGATTTATTGACGGTGAGATTTGTAAGAAACTTTACTAGGAATTTTATAAGGAACCAGATGTTGTCCCCCTTACCAACGGTCGTTCGCAGGTGGAAGTGGCCTTGGAACATGGGAAAACTCGCTTTTCCCGTGTATTGCCCGAATAATCCTAAGGAACGTCTGGGCTTGAAATATGCTCCTAGTCATCTAGCCATTCTGTAGCCATCTTAACCGAGGGATGGATTGTAGCTTACGGTTACACGACCCTAATAAATTTATTTTAAACAATATAAGGTACAAAAATTTGGAGAAAGTTGTTTCAAAGCGCAAGTTTACCTTTCGGGTAAATGCTAAGTCCTTAGTTAATTGCTACAAGGTACAAAATCTGGATGTATTAGCAGTGGTCATCTATTCTGATGATACTTTACGTATAGATAGAAACTACGAAAGTTGCGAAAAGATTGATGTTGAAGTAGAATTGGACACGGACGTATTCGATTCAGGTTGTAAAGCCACAAATGAAGAAAATCTTAAAATAACTAAAGTCAGAACCGAGACATTCTATATTCTACAGCTTTCTATTCTACGAAGGTAAGATCTTCTTTCCTTGTTCGCAGGAAATACAGGTCCTCGCAGCCGATTATAGTCAGTAGATTTACGAAACGTTTGCTTCGTTAGAATAAAATACGCGCGCTCGTACGACATACGCGGTATACGTGGATAAAGTTTCGGGGATTGTTGATCATAGTTCACTGGCAACGAGACGCGAGTATTTTATTTGTTATATTACACAAAAGAACGCGCAAACGTCATTAACGAAATATAGAATCGATCGACGATTCGACTCGGGGAAGAGCAAGAGATCCTTTAGCCTCGTTAAATACAAAATCATGTCGAATACAAAAATAGATATGCATCGATACAATTTTTTTTTTTTTTAATTTATTTATTTTATAATTACCATCAATTCTGTTCAGAATTTTCAGTAATTAGGCTGGTGTTTACAATGTCGTGTGTCGATACATATGACAAAGGATGGTTTCGAATGGTATTCGAAAAAGAGCAAGAGAGTCCTCATTAAGAAAATACTCGAGTCAGGCTGGGTTCCAAGTTGCGCAGAACTCTTAACAGTAAAATTAGCCTTACATTCTCTGATTGTTCACCGAAGCAATCGTTGACTATTTCTCGGAATAAATATCATCGTAGTTAAATAAAGAGTATTTATTTAAAATTGCTACACATCTGAATGCCTATATACGTAATCTCGAGGACGAGGCGGATGAGATATAATCGAACGATCGAACGAACTTACTTTAAGCGAAGTTCCATCTCGATTATACGAGGAAGCCTAAAAATTCCATGAATATAATTTGGTGACTGAAATTTTCCCAAATCCTCGTTTCCTTATTGTTGAAGTGGTTAACACTTCTAAGGAAACTCTACATCTGTTCTGTTTAGTTTTCTCAATCACTGAAGTCATCGAGAGTATATAGACGATAGACAGGCGACCATGGCAGGCTATAGACAATAGACAGCCAGATGGCAGGCCATAGACAATAAACAGCCACAATGGCAGACCATAGACAATAGGCAGGTAACGATAGCTTCGAAGGTTTTTCAGTTACTAGGTAACACTGCTAGCGTGCGGATTTGGACCAGCTCGAACTGTATTCATACTTGTATATACGCTTCTTCGTTAAATATATTTTTCTATCTTACAATTTATCCACGCATTCCTCTATTCGTATAACCAATAACCACAACACTTATTAACCGCAATTTCAAATACTAAACGTTGTGATAACCGCGATAGCAGGCGGAAGGAATGCTACGTTGGTAATTCGAACGGAGCTTCTTCATCGGAACTGCGATCGAACTTCGCTTCGGTTCTTTTGATCGTCCGATCTTTTATTACGTGAATTATGTCTGTCAATGAATTCAGACATTTATCTACCGTATTTCTACTATAACGCGAACGAATCTTAGCTTGCTTCGAATAAGATATCGAAACTTATGTAAGATACCTTATCGACCGTACTAATCAATTTTCATTTGTCGTTTTCACGAATGTTTTGATCGCATTTGAAGATCGTAATTAATATGTTTTAATCGACCGTCCATGGTAAATGGAAAAAGGAAGAAAGATATCTTTGAAACAAAAATATGTTCATGCACCGTGAAAGTTCCGGTATATCGAGAAACTAAGCGATTAGCTTGTAAAACGGCGGACGTTTCGTCCTACGAGTCGCGTAGCTGTTACACGTTAACCTTTGTTCTTCACGGAACGATAGGTAAGTATCGATCATGGGCAGGGGAGGTCGACGGCACAAAATGAAATCGTTAACGCGCACTGCGTTAAGTAGAATTAGACGTGGCCGGTGCGGCTTTTTATTCCCGAATAATTACGGAAAATTGATCGTCGACCGACTAACTAAAATAGACTCGCATTTTCTCGAAGCGTTTAACAACGAATATGTTAATCGTCCGGCTTCTCCTCTCGTTAGTAGTTAGTTAATTACACCCGCATGATATTAAGTAATAATTAGACCGCGGATGTTTGCGCGAATTCATATTTTTATGAATATAGTTTCGCTTACTGCATTTCGCAACGAATACTTTGGATGTTTTATATTTTTCTACATGATGCGCGTATCATGTGCATTCCTGCATCTTCCAAGTTCCCGCCAATGCACAAACGATCGTGGTCGAAATGCTGATTTCCACGACATATTCAAGGATCATTGATATCGAGAACACGTCGGCTTTCTAAATAATTGCCGTGTCTCTGTTATACGGGGAAAGGTCGCGGTTATTTGGCTACCGTAGAAGACGGTCTTGACTCGAGAATGGCTGCGGGACATCCAGGAATTTTTTTTTCTTTTTAATTTATTTATTTATAATTACCATCAATTCTGTTCAGAATAATCCAGGAATATAGATAGGAAAAATCGACAATATTGCACGTAGAAAGATACGTAGGAAGCAAGTCAACGCTAAAGCAAAATTGCCTTGTAAGAACGCAAATTGTACGATACGAAGAAAGTGAGTTTTAAACGAAATCACTGTACGCTTATGTATTGGTGTGGCGCCAGTGCTCCAGTACGCTTTGTACCGATAGAAGACTTAGCTGTTCATCCAAATCGGAGCCAAACACTTTATACAGTTTCGATTCTTATCGTTCCTGCTGATGGTCTGTCTGTCTGTCTGTCTGTCTGTCTCTTGTAAGTAGCAGTAGTACATTGTAAGCAGCTGTGTTGCAAGACATGTGGCGCCGATATTCCGGACGACCTCCCGGTATCTGGCAGGGAGAGAGAGAGAGAGAGAGAGAGAGAGAGAGAGAGACCACAGTGATGCAGCATCCGTTGAATAATAATTTTTTGAACTTGCCGAACATAGCTCCTTCAGCATTTTATTTGTACTATTTGTATTTAATATTTTACAATGTACAACATTTTATCTTTTTCTTTTTTTAGAGCTCTTCCTCTTTTAGTCTATATCCTTATCTAGTAAATTTATTTACATTCCAATTGTTTCATTGTCTTTGCATTCCTTACGCGATCAGCATTAAATGGTTTGACTGTGAATGACTCACGGGTCGAATATATTTTTCGACAATTTACGGCGTTATTACGCCGAAGAGATTTCAGAGGTTTCAGAATGAAATGCTTCGTTTCTGTGATAGAATGCAATGAGAAATTGCGCACGTGACACACCCACGCATTCGACGATGCGAAATCTCTCCGCTTTGTTGCTGCTCTTCTGTCGCTGTTATCTGCTATGACGCAATACGTATCTTTTATTGTCAACCGGAAATTAACCGGCAATGTCAATGTTACGTGTACTATGTATCATCTACGTTGAGATTTCCAATTTAAGTGCGATGACGTTTCAAATTTACAAATTCGTCAGCAAGGAAAGCAACATCTCTTTACCTTCTTTCTCTCTTTACAAACGCCAAAGTATCGTAAAACGTGACTTCGTCGTCGAATCGATACACGTTCGAAATTGAAGTCTTTGCCTAAGGGAAAGCTGATCCATCTGGACTTAGTTGCATATCGTTTGTTTCAAATTCGCTCCACTGACGTCAGGCACCTTATCTGGCTTCAAAGATAGAATTCTGATATTATACAGCCTACCGTATTACCGACCATGAGCATCAGACAGTAGCTGCTTGTGATATTTATTAAAAAAAAAAAAAAAATCTCAAACAAATTTTACTTTATTTAGTATTCTATATCAAAAAGGGAACTGTTGCGAGTGCAGTTACAACGATGCCAATATCAAATAACAGACTCGTAGATATTTCTATAGATACATCGCAGATATTTATAGAATAGAAATCTCTGTAAATGTTCGTAATCTTTGATAAATATTTTAAGTCGAATTTCTCGGAAACTAATCCTCGGACGAAAACATCGCATTCTGTATTCATTCCTTGTTTTTTCATGAGCAATCACCTCATATCCGCTTGTGCATGTTATTGAGCCAGACCCTGTATAAATATCAAGTTATGAGACCGGCACGGGCAAAAAGTAAGTAACAGTGTCTGCAGTATGCGAGAAAATAGAGTAGAGGTAGAAGGTGAAAAAGTTAACAGCCAAGGATGCGCATAAAGTAGTATGTATTTTTGCTGTGCAAGCAATTGTCAACGAACGGTAGATATATAGATTATTCGTTAATTATTGTTAATTATCGCAATGTCGTTTCGCTTTATTGAAAACAACACATTTGTTTCGTCTTTTAATTATGTATAGAATGTTAGAACGAATTGCACTTGGAACTGCACGCATTATATAAGTTTCAAACAACACTCAGTTGCATGGTGTTAAATTTGCTCCTTTAACTTGTCTTACGAATATTCGGCGAAAGAAATTGATCCATAAATCAATCTGTTTTGACTAAGACATCCTGAATTTCTGTTTTTTGCGTGTGTGTTTTTTCCAGTAATAAATTTCTCGCCTGCGATTTAAATCGAACGTACCAATTGAATTTTCGTATTATTTTATTGTATTTTTCGTTTCATTTATTGCATCAAAGTGTCTGATTTATTGTATCTAAACTTTCTGTCCAAACAGCGGAATAACGTTAAATGTAAATAAACTGGTTAAAAATCGCAAGAACATTACGGTATTTCGGTCTCGTCAAGATACGACGTAAATCGAGCAACTTTATCCGATATCTGTCCAACTTTTCTCCGAGTTCCGCGTACAATTTCCCCGATGAAATTGCAACTTATCGTGAAACCGCGTTTGTTTGCTCCGGGAGTGTATCGCGTCGTTTTCCTTCCAGAAATTGCCAGCTTTCCTGGCGCTTGTTCTCGCCTGCCCGGTTACCTCGGTCTCTCCGCTGCAAAACGTTTCTGCCTGCCATCCGCTCGCTTATCTCTCCAAACCTGTGTTTGTTCATTTACGAGGACGTTATCGCGCGTACCTTCCACGCATTCTCACACTTGTGCGCACAGCGTGCTAGAAAATTTGCATAGCACGGTTCTTACTCTGATTCTTCGCCTCCGATTCTTCGCTTCGTTCGTCGAAACGAGAACCAAACTGAGAGAGAAAGATTCGAAGCCAAGGTTACACGAAGAAGTGGATCGAAAGGCTCGCAAGCAAAACGATCCTCGGCCATCTTCGTCTTCCCGGGGAAACGAAAAGATACTCTGCCATTTTCCTTTATAATTTGCATTCGATACGTTCGAATATCGATTCTTGTCTCGTTTTCGTTACGACAGTGCCAATTGCATATTCGGTTTAAGAGCGAGCTATGTAAAAGGTTGAAAGAAGCAGGTCTGCGCGTAAAGCTACTAGGCAGGTATAGGTAATCGACCGACCATAGTTGGACCGGAATCCTGCTTCGTCCTTGAGGAACTCGGAACATGCTCGAAGGTGATTCGCGTGATCTTTCTCCAGAGACCGTCACAGTTTCAGATACCATGATATAATAGCCACAGCTATATACGTAACTCTGTGTTATATGGTGCAGCGGTATCGCGATAAAACTTTCCTTGTGCCCTATTATATCTTTCTTCGCACGCTATCTGTCGTACTTTTCGAAGTGTCTGGCTAACAAAGGCGTATTAAAACAAGGAAACTGCCGAGATGTTTAACGGTCTTGACGTTTTTACTTCGTAACGTGTTATTAGTATATCGTTCGCGTTTATGCAAATCCGTGTTTCTTACGAACTGAAAATTCTCTGAACACGTTACCTGTGTTCAAATGTATTTCTTGAAACACCACGGAGATATTTGTCCTTGGTAAAACAGAAATTCACACCTAGGAACGATATAAGAATACACGAATCGCAGCGGCAATTAATTAACGCCATCGTCGTCTTTCGATTCTACAATCGGTAGAAATTTTCGATTATTCGGTGAAATTTTCCGCAAACGCATGAACATCTGCGGACTAATTACTACAGATCAGACGTAGACTATTGTCTTCTTATTATGACAATTAACGTTCCTATAACAACGTAGTCAGTTGTTACATATTTCAAAGTTATTCGAAGTATATTTCAACGCGAGCATAGCAAAACGGGAGCAAATATCGGGCGAATCGGAGTTCGATTCGCGCCGAAAAGGAGCTGCTGGATATTCTCTGCTCCAAGGTCGTTCGCCAAGCAGAATCGTAAGTGCATATCGTTGCGATTCGTGCGTCTGGCCGGCAGGTATGGCGAACGCGTGAACGCATAAGACGCGATCCACGAGATCCAGGATGAAACCAGTTTTTAAAACGTGACTCACGATTGTCCCGTATCATATGCGACATGCCGTAAAAATAGCTTAGTCAGAACTCGTTCCTGAACATCCTCGAGCAGCCGCCTCGAGCTGGCCAGACGTTCGGCTACGATGTTCGCGCGAACAAATCGTGAAAAACGTTTGTGCATCGTGTGCATGCCTGTTAGAAAAACGCTGACGCGCATGTATTCTTGCATTTCCGACGTCGTTTAGTCGATACCGAGTCACGCTTTTCCATTCTCGTATTTTTCGCGGCTCGTTGCTTCTGATTATATATTCTCCGTGTAAGAATCGCGCGTCGACAATTTTTTTCACGCGTCGAACTTCGCACGCGATCGAGAATCGGCTGGTTTGAACTTTGTCCAAGAAATATTTCGGAACTTTCGCACTGCGTACAATTTCTTGGCTGCAGACTTTCGCAGAAAACATTCTGAAACTGTGCAACGTAAGCGTTCGCGGCAAATTCATCCTTACGAGTAGCTTTTTAAATATTATTATTCTAAACGTCGAGACTTCCAAGTATTTCGAGCGTATGTTCGTCTTCTGCAACGTATGAAATGTCCGATTCTGTTGTATGGATCTCTTAAATGTTTCTTCTTTAAGGAAGATCTCTATATCTTTGTAGATGTATCATTCTATGCTATTTTAACTCTTGGAGAATACTCAAAAATAATTAAAACTGATAGAAGACGTTTAGCTGCTTTACCGCTTGCACTCGAATACATATATATATTTGTATGTGTATTAGGTTGTCGGAAAAGTGTCTTTCTTTTACAGACGTCTTTTACAACAATCTGCATCTTTATACAAACATGAAACTTAATCCGTAGAACATTGTGATCTCTATCTTGATAGAAGAAATCGATCATACGTAATTCGATAAAATAATACGAAACGACAAATGTTGTGCATCCATTATTTATTTAATTTCTATATTTTAGACCTATGTAAGGACTGTTAGAAAAAGGATCTACACACGTGTAGAACCTTCCACGAGGAAAGAAGCGGCTTGTAATATCGGTAACGAGACAAGATGCAAACGTAACCGTGCAATTACGGACGTCGATAAAGATAAGGCATGTCGATGTTACGTAAAGGTTTAACATCCGGAAGTGGCGCGATGCATGCGGCCTACGTAATAGGAAACTATCTCCCTTTGCCTCTTCCTTTCGATTTCTTTCACTTTTATGCTTCCACACGATTTCCATCCACGTTGCGTCCGTCATAAATCATACTTATGCATGACGCACAATAAATATCGTATAGTAATCCTACTTCCTGCTTGATTTACGACCCGCAAATAAACACTCTTACCAACTGAAAAGGTAAGTAGTCAATAATCGAGGATGAACAGTCATTTGGTCGATTGTAGTATCGAGGGAAAATCCTTGAGCAAATCCCGACCAACTACCGTTAGAACATTGTAAAAGTGTTTACAAGCCGGGAAGCATAGAAAATCCCGACGAATCATGGACCTGCGGTCTTGTAGGACACGCCTTGGGTCAAAAATTGTAGAACAACGGTACATTGTAGTAATGGCGAAAATTTTGGTATAAAATGGGACGTCTTGGTGGAGACTGCAGTCAGTAGTGAACAGACGTAGTTGCAGTTACAACTGAGTTACAGATACGAGTAAACTGCGATTAGCTGCGGGTTAATCGTTACGGATAAGTTTCGCATCGTTGTGAGTGACCGAGTAAATTGCAAGTGATTGTTTTGTTGTGCGTTGTTAGTTGGAAGGTAATTAAAGAAATTTAATCGCTTTAATTGTATTATATTTTCAATCGTAATAATGAATAAAAATCGTTATAATCTTGAAATCTATAACATTTCCCACAAATTTCGAGTAGAAGCCATTTCGTGTTTTTGAAGTCGTGTCGCGATCTTTCGAGAAAACGGCATAGAGTTGGAACGGAAAGATGGAACTTTTTAAATACTTTGATCGAGGTGATAGCAAAATTCTCAGAATAACGCGACAACAATTTAGATCGTCCGGAAAGCTCGAAACGTCCAAAACTTTCGCTAAATCTCGACAGATAGAAGCATAGAATAAAGAGTCGCGAAAACACGCGTTTGAAAAGAATTCCGAAGATAGAATCGTAGGTTTTAAATTGACTTTTGGTCAAGCGGGTAGAAGCTAGCTAGAAGTTATCCTTTTAACGTTCTCTTCTAAAACAGGTTGCACGCAGCCGGTGTTCTTTGTATCAGCTACAGCTGCGAATAATTAAAAACACCGAGTTTCCTCCTTTCTTTCTCTCGTTCTTTTTTTCAACCGTTCGCGCGTTGTTTTCCACGTGCGCGATTCTTTGGGCGCATTCTCGCGACGAGCGTGCATTGTTCTACGAAGCGACGTGAAAACGCAGATCGCGAAGAATCGAAACGATTCCCGAGCATTTCTACGCGTTGCGGCGTGCATTTCTTTTTCGCGGGTAACCGTTTTTATCCGATCCCCTACGCGCAAGGAAGTTCCGTTCGAAATTCTACTCTTTGTTTCCTCGAAAGGATCGTAATTAAAGAGAGATTTCGTACAGCGCTACGAAATAAGTATTTCTTTTTGCAGCGACTTCCAATCGCACGCTAATGTCGCTACTGAATAACTAGTTTTCTCTCGATCTACTTTTTATTCTCTCCGGTATAATCGGAGCCTGTTTGGAAAAGAAAATTGTAAATTATTTCTCGATACCGCGTTATCGTCAACAAATATATATACGATGATACATATCATATATATATATATATATATATTATATATATATAGACAGAGAAGGTAAAGAAAGTTTATTGGTGATGTTACAGTTACGAAACGCGGTGTATCAATATTTCATCTGAACTCCGCTCTCAACGGCCGAAACGCAGTGTCGCGATGTGTTCCCGATCGCACAAAGAGCGAAGAAGAACAAGGAGGAACAATACGCGCGATTCAGCGAACGTCCACGGTAAGTACTCGTAACAGTTTCCATCGATCGAGCCACACGAATCAACGAAAAGGTCGTGGCTCGTTACAGTAGTCCCCTTTGGTTCGTCTGTTAATCTAACGGTTCAATGACACGTGGGAAATTTTCACAATCGAGGACAGTTCACCGCATGCGCCAATATGACCTGCTTGTATTTTCCTTCCTCTCTTGCGTTACATTCCCACCGGGTAGACACGACCGCCCACTATTTTCTTTTTACGACGTAGGTACACGCACGTACGTATGTGCGTTAGACGCTGTCTAGTAGAATTAGCCACTCTTTTCATTCGAATCACCTACGACAGACGTTCGACGCGTGTTCGATCGTCTGAATACGACGCACGTGGCTCGTTTTGTCCCATATAAAAGGAGTGACCGAGCATGACGATTCGCTCGCGTTTTCCAGCGCAATTACCGGCGCTCCTACCAAAGGCCGACTCGCTTAAACGCGTTCGCGGTGTCCTCGTACCATCTCGTCACACAGTCGCTCATAAGTCGTAAGTGGCGCTCATAGAAAAATAACTCGGACGATTTACGGCTATGAAAAGCGGTCGCTGGATCCGTGCCCTGTCTGGAAAGTTCGCCGGATACGATTGGCGGTCGCACAGTAATTTACGCGACGGACGGTCAGGCAGAAAAACTGCTCGTTTTGGCGAAACGAATTGCAAAGTATGCTTTCGTTGGTTATTTGGTAAAACGCCGGCGGAACTTATCGCTCGATCTAATATCATCGCCACGGTTGTACCAAAGTATCGCGATACTTTCAAATTCACAACGCTGCGTTACGTGTGTGCTTTCTTTTCCTAGCTTGGGAAATCGAACGACCGCTTTCAAATTTGAAGTTTCACGTTTTCTCAGAATCGCGCCGCAACCATCTGTTGCTTCGCTTCGTTTCGTCCACGTCGTCTGCAATTTGTCGGATGACAAAAGAAAAAGAGATTCATCGATTATTGGAATCGATGCTCGTAAAGACGCGATATTTCAGAAGATGTATCGTTCACCGTGACGTATCCTGCAATATCGAAGAAAACGCGCGAAATCGCTGCAACACTTTCCATTAAGAAAGCGAACTTGATCCGGTGAAATCGTTCCGATTCGCGGTCCTAAGGTCACGATCTCAACAGATGCATCTGACTCGTGACACTGCTTGAAATTAACCTGTTTCGAGGAACATTTGCATTCGTGCAAACTCGTGCTACTTTGCTTCTCCTACACGTAGTCTATTCCACATAACGAATATATAAGCTAGATAACGATTTATCAAAGAACAGTTTTCGTAATCGATGAAATCTTCAAAGCTGTCCACGGGGGAGCTACGTTTAAATTTTTCCACGAAATTATCTAATCCGTCAGGCGGGAATTCCACAAACGAGGAAATAATCGCGTGAATGAAATTAGGAAGACGACTCGTATCATCCTTAATAATCGCTTTATTCGGCAATTCCGTTATTTGGGGATCTGTATAGCCGTTTTCCGTGTCGTTTCATTTTTCTCGAAGATAAATTAAGTAACGGAAAAATTTGCAAGAATTAAAGCCGACTCAGTTGCGCGATTATAGAAGTCTTTGACTGAGCGATCCAGTTAAGTTAGGCTCATTAACGAGCTTCGAACAGTGTGGAGAAAAGAGGCTCGTTTGTTCCACGGTCTCTGGAAACTCGTAGAAATTTTTTTTAACTTCGAACCATATCGATGCGGTAGGAGGATTTTCAGGTCAGCGAGTCGCGTAACGACGTTCGCGAATATCAGTGGCGATTTAGCCGCATCGTAAGCGAAAGAGCGACCTATGCATTCGCTTTCCCCGTGTTCCAACGAATCACGATTTTCCGATCGCCGAATAATTTCCTCCTACGATATTTGCAAAACGAAGATATCACGAAACACGAGTTCGACGAAAGGAGAGAGGAGAAAGGGCCAAAGACCTCGAACGTTTCTCGGGGCTCGCGTGCCGCGGTTTTTGGTGAAAGCGATCATTGTTCCTCTCGGTATGCCAGTAACAAAAAAAAAACCAGAGACTTCCAGTCCGTTCCGATACGATTGCAGACATCTGACGTTACCTTCAACCGATGCTACATGCAACTGAATAATTCCAGATAAACTTTCATGTCGCCGTATATAATGCACGTTACACTTGCTATATACGAAGGCTGGAAACGCGTGTATATGTCGAGAAGCAAAAGAAACGTTGCTGAAAATTTGCGACTTACCCTTCTCGAGTTGAACTTTTCTTTTAACCACGAATCGGACGATATTTAGATTACAATTATTTTACGCGGATTCGTACTTTTATGAACGCGAGCAAAACTCGGAACCTGGGCAAAAATTGTCTTTCTGTGTATTTTGATATATATATCAATATATATCAATATATATCAATATATATCAATATATATATATATGTCACTGATAGAAGGAAAGATCTGTTTTATCTACCGAGCGTCATAACGAGTATTATACTCTGAATATTTCCTACGTTTCTGCCGGTTTAAACCGCGCGTCAGTAAGTCATAAAAATCCGCGGCCTGATTATAATTTTTCAAATCACTTGCATAACTCGACTTGTAACGCGATTTTATGTGCCAATAGGTCTGCGTAATGGCGCAAGAGAAAGTACAAGTCAGCTGAAAGTTTCTTCGGGACCGCGTTTCCATTTTGGAAATTCTAAACTCGTAATATTGTTCAATACGTTTCGTCACGGTTAACCGACGGTTAACAAAATTCTTTCTTCGTGAATCATCTTTGTTAACAACGGGATGTTCCCGTTGATAAGCGAATTAGGTGTCCGCCAAGTATATTCTCGGTGAATTAAACCGCGTTTCCGCTTCGATGCCGACTAATTCACCTGTTGACGCAACGCGGCGAAAGTTTCCACCGAGCAAGTAACCGTTTCAACGGTTGCGGCTAAATTCAGGAAACGTGGATTTCGTCTGTGGCTTAGAATTTATTGTGAAGTTCGCCTTATCTTTCGTTTCCCGCGGATTCGCGCGATAAAATGCGACGAAGAATATGATTTTCCCCGGATTGGCGGAATATTGATCAAGGATACAGTTTTAGTCGTCGATTCCTCCAAAAGTTTGTTATTCCAACAACACCTTGCGTTAAAGGGAAACAAATATTCTAACGTACTTGTGTCGCACTCCAGGCTTTAAATAACACGGAGCGCAAGAGGAAACCGGTCCTGCAAAGCTACTAAAAGATACTTGGAGCTCGAGAGCAGTTTAGAAAGATTAGGAAGACGGATTAAAAGACTAAGAAGAAATTAATTAGGAAACGCATTATCATCCGTTGTATACGAAACGCGGTTTCCAACAATTTCGGTCGCTCAACCATCCGCTTTCTGCTTGTTTTAATTACTCTCCGGATAGTCGAGATTCTACCAGGTTTTTTTATTTTGGGTAAAATTAGCTGACGATAAGACCGGATATTAGAAGGTCTACGTAACAAGGTACCTCGGTCTATCGCCGAACCTCCAGGCACGAGTCAATAAATTGTCAGAGGTTTCTTCTACGCGCATAGTAATCAAAGAACTTTACTGCGCTGGCCGTTGCCGGACAAAGGAAACTGCTTTGCAATTCATGTCGTGCTGGCAGTGTCTCGTCGATCGCGCTAAAACGGTCGTCTAATAAAAACACAGAAAACGCTTCAACGTGTGGCTTCGATCGGATATCGCGTTGCAAATTCTTTTCAGAAAGGGTCGTGATGAAAGAAGAATCCTGCGAGTTCCATCCGCAGAGAGAAGGAAATGCTCACACAGACTCGACGGATACAAGCGCAAAGAAATGAAAGAGGGAAGAGCCAAGAAAACTGCCTTCCATCAGGCGGCGGCAGGATGAAAAATGAAAATTTTATTTAAGACGAGATATCTGCAAATATCGACGCGAGACGAAATACTTCGCGTACTACGAACGACAAACGTCCTTTGAAACCCGACACATTTATCTCTGTATCTTCGAAGACCAGTTCTGTCAAATTTCAGGAAAAATTTGTTTTCTCATCTTTAAGTCTCTTCTCAGAAATTCATCGTGCAAATACGTATCTACCGGCAGTAACTTCCTTTCACGTGAATCTATTATTTCCAGGTTTCTGACATACGTATTTAAAATAACGACAAATATTTCGTGCTACCTCCGCGCGCGATTAATATCGCCGACGAGTTATAGTTATAGTTTTCCTCTTCGCGAGTTTATAATTTTGCGTCGCGCGGAATAACTGGGCAATTTGCAATTTGTAAAATTTGCTTTTACAGTTCCATTCACTTCGTTACCAGACTTATTATCATAATACGAAGGAATTTATTAATACCGATAGCTTGTGAATCTGTTAACAAATGAAAATCCTGACTCGTAAAGTTTCGCTAATAAAAATCCTTCTCGAAAGGACCAGACCTCGTTAGTACTAACGCGATTATTGGTAGATTATATCACGGTAATTAATCGTTAAACGTTAAAGCAATCGTTAATTACAAGTTCCGCTGAACCACTGTCGGTGCTACTCATTTTATTCGGTGCAATTTAATTTAGGAGTTCCTATATTATGCCAACTATTTAAGACGATTATTCGGAATCAGGCGCCGGTCGATTACGGTGATTAATTAGCGGGTTAATTGCGCTTTAGCTGCGCGTCGAAGGAAACGTGAAAATTGAAACGCGTTTTTTATTCGAGCAGCAGATCGACGCGTACGAAATACGATAAAAATATTAGCTGTACGTGAACGAAACACGCGAGTTCTTTTAGTAATATGACAGCGGCGAGTGATATGATAAAACGTTGTCGATATATCATGAAACGTTATTCAAGTATGCGTCTATTACGCGGATGGATGTCGTTATAAATTAAAATCATCTCGTGTCTACCGATGGGATCGCCGATCCCATAAAATGTAACACGAAATAGTAATCGTTTCAACAGCCACTCAATTAGAGCTAATTGGCCTCGAGAGTCGTCAGAATTCTTTCGCATTACCCTGCGGGCAATCTCTCGAACTTATCGTAATTAGTTACTAGATCTTCGGTAACAGAACAATTAGAAAACAAAGAAAACGATAAGCGGCGATACTAAAGATTACGTTGATATTAGAACGAATATTATCAATTAAATCAAGAATATCCCCTGATAAATAGACACAATTAATAGTAACAGTATAATATCATGTTACACTCCGCAATATTAATATTATTGTTAAGCTGTACAAAGAGTTTAAGGGGACGTCTGAAAAATGTATAAAACATTGATACAAAACACGATGATGAAGGTACAATAAAAATGGAAAGCGCGTAGTGGATTCGTGTGCGCTATTTGGAAACTATGTAGCATGAACGATGTAATACGAACTTCCTTCTTTGGACGCTGTTACGCTTCCATTCTTTGTCGTTTAATGGATACGAGGACTGTGCTATTGAAACGAGCCGCATACTGCAAACTATGAACATACAGACGATAAAAGTGACTCTATATATACGTATATAAATAAAGTTCCATTCGAATGCCATTCGGTAAACCCTTTTGGCACTAACGAGGTCGATGAAGCGATATGCCAACGTGTTCTACATGGATATCAACGACGTTGTGATTGCCAAGCGCTTACTAATTGACTGAGACCGTGTAGCAATAAGTACGGTCGAAAGAAAGCGAACGCGTCAAACGCTTTTTAACAACCGCACGAGTTAAAAAGCTCTCTGAGTATGTAACGTGCTCTAAAACAGAGACTACAACTGTCGGCTATAGGCAATCGATTGGAAGACGTAACAATTCTTTCTTTTTTTATATTTAAAAAAAATATTTTATATTTTGTGTTTAAAAAAATTATTTCTTTATTTATATTCAATTATATTGTTTATATTAGAAATTATATTCGAGGAAGACGCGTCTGCGTTTCAGTTCGAACTCTTCAGGTGTCGGGTCATCGGACGTCCGATATGTAACGTAAATATTTCAAGATTCTCATCATCGTAGCACTTACGAGGAACACGTGCTACTCATACGAAAATAATTTTGAAAATCTTTTCGTCCGAATGTTCGAACTGCGCTCGACAAATTCGTGTACGTGAATATATCTGTTCTTAGAAGCCACTCCCTAACTCTTACTCTTTCCTTATTTGATTTCTTCGCTGATGCTAAAATGATGGATGCACAAGTTTGCTTCTTACTCGACAACGAACGCTAACTCGAAACTCAGATGTATCGTCGATAAATATTGAACGTAAGAGAAAAATTGAAGTTTGTCGGTAAATATTGACGGCCCGTATTGTCAATATTGTCAATATTTATTGACAAACCGCAACGATGTTGAGAACCTTGAAATATTGATGATATTATTGATCAGGTCCGAGAGTACCTTTAAAGGCCAACCGTTAGTAACAAAGCGAAGGAAAGGAATATCAGCGTTCGCTCGTGTTAAACAAATGGTTGTTATGTCATTCTCCTATTTAAATTACAGTCGACGTTAACAGTAATTTATTTTCAGTATGCTGAGTAATTTTTCGCCGGCGTATGCCATACACACGCACTCGTTTCTCGTAACAATCAAACAGAAAGCAACACGGACGTTATGGCAAACGAGAAAGTATTCAACCCGTAGCTATACTTAAAATTCTACTCGCTATTTTCTTTCGATTTTATTCATGAGACAGTGAATTTTTTATGCGCATAATATATCGTGCAAGCCTAAAAACGAAACAATACGAGAAACGTTCTTGAAAAATCGCGCGTCTTTTAACGCCCGACAAAAAGAAAAAGGAAAAACGAAACAGCCATATATAATTAATGCACGTTGACTAAAGGCTGTTTGAAAAATATTCGTATCAATGCAGTTGAAAGGATGACGGTAAACCACTGCTGAATGCAGCAGATTACGACGAACGTATCGGAATGTATGTCACGCATTCACGCATATAGAACGCGTAATCATTATCGAGAGCATGAACGTATGCATTCGTAGCCTTGATTTAACCTTCCATTTATGACCGTGTATTTTTATCGCCTGTTTTCTTTCGAGACTGCTGTTCCCTTTCATCGCGATCACCGCAATACGTCGCAATTTATAAATATTTCACAAGTAACGAAGATACGAAAACAAAAAGAAGAGAAAAAGAAGAGAAACGAAGAAAGAATGTAGTGACTTACTAACCGAGTAATACGAATAAGCAGCGATCGCCCACACGAAACGATTATTATAACGTAACGAAACGTTCAGTTCGCAGATACACTTTGAGAAGCAACGCCGAGAGTAAGACCATCGTCCTACAGATCGAAGAAAAAAATAATACGAATCTTTAACAAAACACCGTTATAATGATGTAACAGAAATCGATAGTTACTTTTGGCACAGCTTAAGAACGAACAACTACTAGTATCCTTGTATACTTATTGACCGGTCGCGATAGGCAGGACAAACTACAAATTTTTCTTAGAAAAAAAAAAAGGCAAACTGGAAATAGATAACGAAGAATGTATTGTATGCATATTTTATGAAAAGTCATAGATTAGGAAGCGATGTGATAAGGTTCAAATATGGTAAAATTTGTATAGAAATTTGAAAGCGGTCGATTCGATCGCTGTGGTAGGTTTTTTAGTGTTAATGAAATATAACCGAGCGAATCGGTAAGGTTGCCGGCGTTCTCGAAGAATCGAGTCAATAATCCATATCGAGGCTAACAGAAAGAACGTCGCTTATCTCGGTTGGTAGAAATTATCTCGTGAATTGTTTGACTCCGACTTACTTGCAGCTCCCGCTCGCAGACGATAAACGTACACAGTGGCGTCTGTGACGATGCTCGTTAATATTAATCGTGACATTAACTGCTTCGTTTCTTCTCGCTATGCTTCAATTAAACTTATTAAAACAACATTCTATCTCTAACGATCGTTTCTAATTTTTCTTCGCCATGTTCGCATTTATATTCTTTGTATTTCTGTTCAAATTGTACGTACATGTGTATTTCTATCGAAGTATAGGTATCTCTATAAAAGAAAAAAAAAGAAAGAAAAGGAAAGAAGAGTGAAAAGTCGAGCAACAGGGAACGTCGACGTTTATTGAAAATAAGTAGGAGGAAACGCGATAGATCGAACGATTCGATCGAGCGATCTGTATGTGGTGTTGTGTATTTTAAAGAAGGTAAAAGAAGAAAGGCGCTGCAGAACGATGAGCTTCCGTTGAGAGAAGCCCGAGAGCGTCGTTCGACAGCAAACATTTTCCCAAGACTGTTCTTCTATCTAGAAGCAAACGAATACATATGATACACGCGTCAGTCGAGCCCTAAGTCGATCACCTTTCAGGTTGTACGTCCGATTTAAAGTGCAACGAACTCGAAACTGTTGGCGAATTACGACGCGAGCGGCAAAACTATATTTTATGTAACGTTGACTCTTTCGTTGCATAATTAATTTCTCCGGTGATTTTTCTAATAGTCTGGATTTTAAAAGAAAAACGAAATCGTTGATTAAGCGGTTAAAACTTTTTGCGCTTCTTGCGTTACCAACATACGGATACGTTTTAGCGTGCAAAAGATTCTACAAGTTACATAAATTTTTCATTTCGTATTACGAAAGTGATATTTTAGAAAATTTTATCCAACGTTTAGCTATGCGACGCTGTCTACTTGTTGTACTTCCTCTTGCTTGCCGTGTCTTTATACTCGCGATAGGTGTATTATTTAAAAATCTTTTAGATATCGCTTTCGGAATATAAAGTGGAAAATCTACCCGGCCGGAAACTTTTACATACCACCGTATATCATTGTCTCTACTGTATCTTGGTCTCTACAGTGAAAGAGAATAAATTACAGTAGCAAATAGATCGAAATGGAACAGCACGGAGTAGAGCTTAACATAAAAGAGAAAGCTCTGATAGTTTAGTAAGAAACTTTGCTGCCGCTGAAGAAAGATTAACGTGTACAGCATGTACACATACACAGAGTGTTTACATTATTAGTTTGCAGCGTTTTTCTCGTAAACGAAAACACAAGCGATAAGGAAGAACATGAATGATTCCGAGCTAATTGCATATTTACGATAATAATTTTTTCCATAGTACAAAAATCCGTGTGCATTTTTCAGTTGCAGTATCTTTTTTAAATGGAAACCTTCCGTTCTTTTCGCATACATCGAATAATCGCGAATACATCGCGAATACGCAGCTCATTCCATTCGTCTTT
Organism: Bombus confusus; assembly: GCA_014737475.1. Lineage (NCBI taxonomy): Eukaryota > Metazoa > Arthropoda > Insecta > Hymenoptera > Apidae > Bombus > Bombus confusus. Next base: position 1,289,080 of record JACXIV010000065.1, read on the forward strand.
TCCTCTTTCACTTTTTACCTCGTACACTGGTCCCTCAATTTACGCGGTAGTTTTTATGCGCGACCTTAATTTACGCGGTCGGAAAATACATTTCCCGGAAATTTTAAAAGTACAGGTGTATACAGTAACTTAACATCAACAGGATAGCAGCCGATTAAAAAGAAAGGGTCGATTGTTTGGAATTGCAGTAGCGATAGTGACATCGAATAAAATTTATTTCTATTTTCTCAAACGTCGTTATCCTTTTTGTTAAGCTATTTCAGATAAGTATGCGTTTCTAAAACTTATACGTACTAGCTTTTATCGCCAATATTACTTCTCGTCTACCGCCAGACTTTATTTACGCGATTTTCATTCGCGTAAAACGAATCCACGTGGGACGGACACCTCGCGTAAATCGAGTTTACTTATCGTTCACGAGTAAAACGCTGGGGACTAGCATCCTGTACGCGTTTAGGATATTGTAGTTGTTGACATGATTTGCACAAATATCTACCGCTACAAGATACGGTTAGTTGTGATGTAACGTGCCGCTGGAGGTACGCTTGGTTCGCAGCTAAGACGCTTATTTTCTCGTATCATTACGTCGAATCAATTAAATCAGAGACAACAACGGAATGCTTTTCGGTTGGTTGTTCAATCGAGGATTACGTACTACGTATAATAGAAACAGCGATAAGCAGTTATCTGTGCTCGTCGTATCATCGAACCTCTTTACCTAGCGAGCGATCTATCGATTTAGCCTGTACTTAATTATGCATGAAACGAGGCCAACGTCGAAACACGTAGTCATAACAAATGTTACGCGCTCGCAGGATTGCAAAAGGGACGATTAAGTCGGATACTTAGTACGACACTTATCCACAATGTGTTTGACCCATTATTTGTACTGGTATATTGAGGCGACGAGTGTGCAAGACATGGTCCAATTAAGTATAATCAGCAGGGCCATCCGCGAAAGGAAGACTCAATGACCGTATAAAATGGGGTACGTGGGTGTTTCACTCGGATGCTGCACCCTCGTCGAAATTTCTCCTTGGCCGTGCGCGCCATCCAACTTTAATGTTTTCCTCGTTAGCGCTAGCGTTTCTGTTACGTCGCACAATCTCTCGATTTATCAAACAGCAAGTGTTTCCTTTTGATTTCCCGCGTGATCGCGTTTCCAACGTCGTGCTTCCTAATTGAAACCTTGAACTATGTCAAAGAGTTACGAATCTGCGAATTTCAAAATCTAACGGGTGTGTCTATATATTGCAGGTGAACATCATTCGTGCCGGCTGCGACACAGGAGAAGCTTAGGAGACGTTCAACGACGGAGGAAGAAGCAATGTAAGCATACGAACGAATGCTCGGTGGTAGCGGAATACGGCGAAGGTATAGATTTACCGAAAGAAGCAGCTTAAAAGAGCGTCTGTTGCGGGTATTCGTAACGTGCGTTGCACCGATCGTCGAGGAACACGATATAGGATTATGTCGTGTTACAGGCGTATTGAACGCGATATACGTCGCAGAAACCGGATACGTGCGGGCGCGTGTACGCATCTTCGTGTTCGCTTCGTGAATACGTTGTTACGCTACTTGTTCCTTGCTCTGCCAATGACGAAGAAAGACACCGCCATCAGACGCACACGTGCTGCTCGATACTCTCGAGTCTTCCTTTCTCTCTCTCTCTCTCTCTCTCCGTCATTTTTTTCCATTTTATTTGCAACAGAATACACGTAATGGCTCGCAAAAGTATTTATTTAAACACCTATGGAAACGTTTTATGCTTATATTATGCGTGTTATGCAAAACGTTTTGAAATTTCATTAACATCGTAATGGCTTTCGACTGCGATTAGGCGTACTGGTATTTGAAACGAGTCTGAAAATATATACATAGGGATAGTTGAGGATATTTATTAGAAATATAGGTGTATCACACAGAGATCACCAAAAGTATTTGAACAGGTAGTGTTAATAATGTCAGTAAAGCGTAGAGTTGGAACAAGGAATGATACAATGGCTCGCGAAAGTGCCTCGACGCCTACAGAGATTACTTATGAATATATTATTCGCGCGGCAAAGAACATTTTGAAATTTCGTTAACGCTATAGCGAAACAACTATCACGATCGATCAAATTTAAAACTAATCTGAACGTGTATACGTTAAGCGTATTGCATTTCGCAGACATACTTTCTCCGAGGTATTCGAACAGTTTTCATTTGATCGTTCGTCGTATTAATAAGTTAGTTAGACATTGCATTAAGTGTTAATAAGTAACGCGTAACACGTATGTAGTATCTTTATTTTTGGTTTCAGATTTTATCAATGTAATCGCGAGAGCCGTGTTTCGTTACAGCGCTGATGAAATTTCAGTAACGTATAAGCGTACAACATATTCGCAAGCGTTTTCTGCGATAAGAGTTCAAATACGCGCATCACTGCGTATCTCTTCGCGTTTGAAGCGATTTTTTCCCTTCGTCAATAGCAGTGCAAGTTGCGATTCGCCCTTGTCCGGACATTACACTTTCCATAAGAGATAGGGGAAATATTCTGCAATTGACATCTGCAAATTTTCCCCGCATCCTGTAAATCATCAACTATCTCTGTGGTTAATTAAAACCGGAGATAAGAAATAATTATTTATAATTCCACGGAGGTTCCGCTTATAGAGATATCTAGTCCCAAACGTTCTACGATTCTGATAATCAGACCGCGATTTTTTTCTGCACTTACAGGAAATCTGAAACTGCAACAATGCACAGAATGGCGCGTAACGTAGAAATAAAAATGGAAAAATATATGAAATATTCAAACTATGGTACTTGTCCTAACTAGATCGCGAATTTCTACGTAAACCCATATATTCGTTAATACGATTAAACAAATGGAATCAGAAATTTTCTACACCTACGGAATATTAGAAGAAGTACGCTTACTTTCGACGTATTAACCTCCTATAAATTTCCCATAATAGCGTAAACATTCGCAGCCTAGGTTATATTTTCCGAGTAAATTTAAAAATCCGTTCTTCTAGTTATATTCGCACAAATACGAATTTGCATAAGTATCCGCAATCCGACTGATAATGATCATTTCAATTTTAACATGTTCCAGACGTGCCTAGAATTCATCGAAGAAATGATCCAAGACCCCACAACCATAGGAAACGTACGGTTTGTTACACCAGCGTTCGCACGACCCGCCACAAATGTACGTATATCGTCAATAGAATATCGAAAACCTTAGATATCGACGATAATATTAATCTGCCTGAACTCTCTGTAAAGATCGCTCTTAAAAGTTACGTCAAACGCGATAGGCACGAAACAAACTCGAAACAGGAAATTTATTATTTCAGGTGGGCTCGGAACGCGACGGCACATAACCAAACGGGTGCAAAAAACGTTTACGTGTGGTCGCACGAAACACAAGGAAGAAACACATACATGTTCAACATATTAAACATATTCCGCGTTCTTTACCAGACAGAAGCGCACAAACTAGCAAGCACGCCTATTGTTCGATAAAAAGAGCCAGAAACGTTTCGTTAGAGAACTAACGCTGTACATTGTAAATGCAAATTGTCGTGCAAGTGTTCGATTGGTTCGATTTCTTGCGCACCTTTGACCGTCGCGTTGCAACGTGTCGATTCGTTGCGTCTATCTCTCTCCAACTTCTCGCAAAATGTGCTGCGATTGGGCGACGGTGTACCAACTGCGAAAGGAGGTTCCTACGACGCATGCGTGTACTTTTGTACGTGTGAGGAATTAATATGAACAAATTATAACGCCTTCATTGAAATCGAAGGAAATTAACAAGCGTTTAGACTGCGGCTCTTTACTTAATAAGTAGTTTAGTCTGAATATTTTATGCGTTGTATGTTCGCGTATTGCGTGCAGTCTATATGTTCATATGTGTCTAAATTTTTCATAAATGCAACAGATACTCTTCTATTAAATCTATCTATGTATCTACACAAATAATCCTCTAATAAACATCTGTCGATAAGAATTTTATTCGCCATCCCATAAACTCAGCCATTGCATCCCGATACTTAAAAGTGAAACGTTTCTCTGTAAAATGAATATAAAACAGACTTAAAATCTGTTTAATGAAATGGAAACGGCTTTTCGCTCGATAAGGAATACGAAAAGCTTGTTATGGTAGAGACGTTATATATAAACAAATTAATCCTACGCATCGATTCCTGGTTGAATTTTTTTTTTTTTTTATGGATATTAAAATATCGGTACGATCGATCGCTCGAGCGAATAATACAGTGAAATATGGGGTCGATGTATTGTCACGAGGTCTAGATGTTTCCTATTTTTAGTTGGAACGTGACGCAAATATCGCAAGCGTCGATCCGAAGAACTAATTCGAGAGGAACGTTGAACTTTCCGCGCCGTAAGAAATCTAACAGCAGATATGATTCACGGATAATTTATCTAATATATCTGTGTGTTATCGTTGCGCAAACGTTACAATGAAAATGCAAACGAGTATGGTGAACTCCCGCGATCGGCCAAGATAGGGAACATTTCTAGCAAAACAACGTATTATGCATCAAATCAAGGAATCAAAATTATTTTGCGGGAACGTTATCGTCGCTGAATTATTATTATTATAATTTTTTTTTTTAATAATGGCAAACATCGATCGCATTTACGATTCGATCGGAATATAGAGAATTCAACGATATAAAATAAGTGAAATCGATTAGAAAATGAAAGGTTGCGCGAAATGCAACGTCGATCCTTTGTCAAATATTCCAAAATTAAACGCGCTGTCGTGCCACAAATATTTACATCCAAATTTCACGTCGACGTTCGATTACACGGTTAGAACAAACTTCTACGAAATGTTTGTTTTGCCAAGTAATCTACTCTTTCGTGGAATACCATCGAAAATACAAACCGCGAGAAAGTACAACGGTTAGGCTATAAAAACGTGCAAATATCGCGTGTATCGCGTGAGAGTTGGTGGTACGATGATTTCGTATCGCTCAGATTTATGTATACGTATCTCTGATGAAGTATCGCTGATAAGCAAAGTAAACATCCAGCAGGAGAAGACGAGCAAGCGGTATGAAAACATCGTAAATGCGTATCGTATGTTTAAAATGCTATGTAAATATGATTTGGCATTAAGTAAGAATATATCACGGGAAGATATATAATGGAATATATCGCGGAAGAATAATACTAGCCGTAAAAATGTATCGCACTTAGACATGCATGTTTACCAAAACGTATGGAAAATTATGAAAGCAATTTTAAATAACAATTCGACTCTTCAATCGAATCTCGCTCTTTCAAAATGGTTTCGCGGCAACGTTCAGGATCCTCTGTAGTAGAACCGCGAAACAACAGTGTACGACTCTGTCACTGTCGCTGAATTGTTTCTTTAGCCTTGAACCGAACGTGATGCATACGTGCGTGCAGCTAATCGGGAGAAAAATCAAAGAAGTATGAGGAGATGGAGCTTGGAAAGCGCAATGCCGCTTTTCCACCGCTGAGAGGATCGCTCGCGTTTCGCAGTCCTTTGTGCCGGTAATTTCGATTTGTTTCACGCGAGTGCTCACTCTCGTCACGCCTTCTCTGCCGCTTCGTTCCGATCGAGGACCCAGTCGTCGATTGTCGCCGTGAAAACCACTCGAAACGAGCTATACACACTGCCATCGGCACTCGTACAAGCACCCTTTTTGTTCGAAACGAGAGTTCCGAGAAGGGGCCTTCGAGAATCGGGCCACAGGAAAAAATAATGGAATCGATGGGGCAATCGTGCTAACCAATACCATCGCGACGCCATCGTGTATCACAAACGTGTGAACCTATACGATTCCTGCCGCTTTACGAAATAGATTCGTCACGATTCTCGGCTCTCTATCTCGTGTAATTCCCTCCTTCGTTAAAACGTTCTATCTTCTTTTTTTTTACATCTTTTTTCTTTTTTCTTTTCTTTTTTTTTAATTTTCAAGATATGTGGAAATATTCGAAGTTTCTGTAATCCATTACCGATAGATATAATATGGGATATGAAAGGTAATTTTCCGATCAAAATAATCTTGGCAATGGATGATTAATGCAAAAACGAAGTACTTCCTACGATTTGGATGACATTTATTCAAATCGATATCTAAAGGTTAACCTATATATTGACTCTAGCGTACAGTCGTATTACAATCACACATTGCGGTTTCATTCTTTCATTGACCTTTCCTACTGCCAACAATAAAGAGTACGAAGCCTTAACTGAGTTAGAATGAGGCCGCCGCGTTAGTTGGAACGGCGTAGCCTAATAGAAATTGCTGAAATATTCGTTCAATTTTTTACTCTCATGCTCTTTAATCGAGCGATCTGAAACGCTTTACCAATGTAAACTCGCTGTTTCATTTGACTTGAAACGTGCTCCCAAGCTTGAAGCAAAATCGTACGGGTTTCTTGATTTGAATGGAACTCAATTATTACATTTTTTTTTTTTTATATTTTTATATAACGGAAGTAGATTGTCTATAAAACTAGTATGGATGATCTTCATCGTATATTGAGACTGAATTGTAAGGTAATCAACTTCGTTTATTGTTACATAACGAAAATAAATTATTCATGAAAGTAGTTAAACAGTAGTTAACTCACAACACGCTGGTTACAGAATAATCTATTGATTCTTTCAAGGACATTTTCGCACCTATAATTTTACTGAGCGAGAGTTTAACGTAAACGGGATCAAACAGCTAATGACATTTTAATGCGTTATTCGATAAAGGCAGAGAGAAAAAAAGAAATAGGCGCGTTGATTCGTGCTTGCAGCTACGACTTCATGTATAGAATATAAATATCTAGGAACGGTAACGAAACAAGTGAGAGGAAAGGAAATAAATGAAACACAGAGTGAGATAAGTCCTTGGCCATCTGTTACGTAATAGTTATGCGCATTAAATGTTGCGTGGCAAAATTTGCAACAATTAACTCGGCTTCTTTTATTAACTCGAAACACTATCTTTCTCGATATAATCAAATCTCGTACGTTGCCGAAATTAATGACGTCTAAAGATATAAACTTACAAAATTGCTTATAGAGAAATAACGTACTCGCATTCTACGCGGAAATATTCTATACATACCTATTGCATCATTTATTAGCAAATATTACTTTTTTTGCGTAATTTCAATAAATATGATAATTATAAGCTGTCAGGCATATCTCTCTGTCGAAAATTGCAAGGTTAATAGGTATATCGCTGGCGTATTTAAAATATTCCGCAAAAATTGTACAGTAATGTCGATTTGTATGATAAAGAAAGGAAAAGAAATCGACGAATAGAATTGTGGTGGCTGTTAAATAATTATAACCTATCGAGTAATTATGACGTGTTGTGTCGGCTGATCTTCCGTTGAAAATTAACAGAATTAGCAAAAGAAATGATGGAAAACAGAAATGAAAACTATATTGCTGACGTATTTAAAATATTAATACGTCTACCGTAAAAGTAGTATAGCAATGTTCAATTGTAGCACGAAGAGGAAAAGAACGTGTAAATTCTACGTATACGTGAATAATACGTATGGATGATACGTATTAAAACGGCAAGAGAGACTCGATTTAAAAAGATTAAACGTCAAATAAAAAAAAAGTACGGTATCTCCGTTACATCGCATTAACCGTATAATAAACGAAAAGAAACACGCCGTGACGTTTCACCATGGCGCGCTTAGATAAAACACTGCTGGCCCTGTGGCCATTGTGGCAGGTTCGCATGAACAGCGACATTCCACGAAATTATGAACAGAATCGACTGTGCGAGAGAAATCGAAAGAGACATAACGAACCTTGATAACCTTTCGATCTGTCATTTCAGAAATTTCAACCATCGTCCAATCCGTGCATGGAAAAAGATTACGACGCACGTGTTTTTTTTTTTGTTTTTTTCTCCTTCCTCCCACCTCTCCCTGACTCGCTTTTTCTTCGACGCAACAACAGGGTTAGAATTGATCTGATCTACTACCATCTGGTTAAACGTGGATTAATTACTATTACTATTATTGTTAGACTGTGTGCAAGTTTTGTAAATTAATATTTTTATGAAGACAATTAGAGGACTGGAATCTAGGCAGATATTTATTTCAGCTGCTAAAAGAGCGCGTACTTTGGATATTTTTTATACTTTTATATCGCTCTAGATTGGGGTTAGGTTTTCATTGTTAAACTTCCTATAAACGTATAAATGTCCATAAATGAATTATTATTATTGTTAAATCTAAAACTTGCTTCTGCCTCTCAAGTATCTTGTCATGTTGTGGAAGTTTTCACGAAGCGTACTGTATTGCACGTATACTATACGTTACTGTTACGATAGAAAATTACGAAGCACTTAGCGAAAAATTCCGCAAAAGAAAGCAAGTAGTTGTGTTTTCCTAATAGTAAGCAGGATAAACGTGCATATATACCGAGAAAGGTTAACGACTCCAAAAAAATTGCCGTCACGACCGATCGAACGAACGGGATCGAATAACATAAACAGGACAAAACAACGCATATTACTGGTTGTCGTCGATCGCGTTGTCGCTTTCAAGCAGACTTCCATCAATTCCAGAAATCCTTCTAATTAACATATATATATATATATATATATATATATATATAGAAATAGATATTTCCTTTTATCTATTGTATGTCAAGGCTATGTAATTACATAATTGCAATGATAACGTATCACCACATTGTAATCTTGGTAATGAGGATGGTATTAATCATCAGATTCTCAGATACGAATAAGTAAGAAGTTGCCGAATGAAAAGAGAGAAAGAGGAATTTATTTAAGAATAAAGAAGGACACTTTTTTTGAAAAACAAAAAAAAAAAAAAAAAAAAAATAATGGATTGATCGCTTCTTAAGTAAGAGTAAAAATATGTATAATCAACGAACGCGGTTAGACTCGACGAACGAAAGTTTCGTTACCACGACCGAAACCATGTAACAGAAAGGACGAAGACGAGGGAAGTTGTTTCTTTAAAGGGGACAGTCACGCTACAAGTGAAATTGCGTAGTAGCGCGCGTAGGAAGAACCGTACGTTCGTTTTCTCGTTTGTACCATCGGCAAGACGAAACGTTTCTTTCCTCTTTCTCTCTTTTTCTCGATTGTTCTTCTTATCTGGTTCCTGAGGTAGATAATCTACGAAGCGTCTTTCCTAGCTACGAAGCGATTTCTTTTCCCGACCGTGGAGAAACATCCTCTCCTTCTCGACTCGCTCTCGAGAAAGAGAGGAAAGCATAGGAGGTGCAACAAGTTGAAAAGACTCACTGAACTCGTTGTCCGCGATGCTCGAACCGAGATGCTCGAGCACACAGAAGGCCAGGAACAGGATGTAGAACCATCGTCGAGGAGCTTCGTCACAGCCACGGTTAAAGCACCACCGTTCACACGCCATATTTACGAAGCTGCTAAACTCTCCTGCGCTACACGAATATAAATCCGTGCGCTTCGTGTCCCGTCTGCCTCCCGCGGCCGACCAGACGATGACGGAAGGATGAACAGAGGGAGGGGGTATGGGGAAACGACAGAGATAAAACGAGGAACGAGAGATAGAGACGGAAACACCCCGACAAATGAAACGTTGGATGCAAGGTAAACCGATGCTAGAAAAGGAAACCGGGTGAAAAGTTTGGGAAATTGTAATCGACGAAACAATTTGGGCTAGGTTTAATCGGTCATCTTACATAAACGTTCACCGTGATAGTCACAAATGTCATCGAAAACACGATTTTCTACGACGGGTGGCTATTTGAACTTGAACGTACGATTTATACGACAATTTATATGTTTCATTCGCGAGCAAACACGAACTGGATGCGAGAAGGCGAGACAGACAGCCGAGGACTTGGTTTCACGTTCCACAACACGTCTTTAAACCGGTACCAGACGGACGAGAACTACAACGACGATCGCTTGTGGCAGGAACGGCATGTTGGCACTCACTGGCTTGCCGCCGCATTCTTCATACGCTCTCCAGCTAGAGTATCCGCTACATTATCTAGATAATAGTTCAGATGATCAAGCGATAGGAACCAATCAAGCCGTCGCTACCTTTCTCGATATTTCTATTGGAGAAACTTTCGATTTTTTATTGATTTGTTAAAACTTGTTAAATAAGGATTCCTTTTATAACACCGACAAAAGATTTAGTATTGGTGATGAAATGGAAATAATAAAATATACAAATATTTTATCTCAATTTTTCTTAATCGATAAAAATAAAAGGTCCATTTTTAAAATTGTATTTGAATTATTATCAACATGTTTCAACAAAGAGGAAAAATTGTATTTATATTATTCATGTCGGTAATAAAGATCTCTATAGTCTCCAAGGATGATAATATAGAGTTTATTCAAATAAAATTTAGCATTTACTAAATAAAATTTTTAATTTATCATTTTAAATTATTAGGAATTATTCATTTTCTAAGAACTTTTCTATGTTAGAGAGACAGATACTTGATAAAGAAGATGGAAGTAATTCAGAACCATATGCTGTGTCAGAAATGTAGGAATCGCAAGGAGAAATAGGGAGAATTTTCCCCAATTTCACTTGACTTAAATATGGATCTGTTGTCAAACCGCTGCTTACTGTTTGATGTTGATTAAATATAGCCTGTATGAAATGATTGAAAAAAAAAAATAGTATTTACATATAAAAGGTTAATTTTTGAAAAGAAAAGCGAAGGTAGTAAGAAAATATAGCATTGGAAACTTGATTCGAGTTTATCATGTTTACCGTAACCATTGGTTTATCTTGGAATGTCCTATGACAATGCGAATCGCCTGAGATAGATGGGAACTTTAAAGCTAAATTAGTTTGTCGTATTTGTTCGTACTTTTTCTTTATCCTATATGATCTATCTGTCGTTCTATACATATAATCTATTTCATCAAATGCATCTAATGCTAAAATAAGCTTAGAATTACGGATCCTTGCATATTCGTCTTTTTCTTCCATGTCTTCCTCTTTTTTTATAGATTTTATTATTCTGGCTTGTCTCTCTTTTGTCATTTTACCCCACAAAAAATAACGCTGAGTCATCAAGAAAAGTGCTTGACCATCCATACCAAGAGGAGTAATGCCAGCTTGCTCAAAATATTTAGCAACTTCTATCCATGCTTGACCCAATTTCAACGTAAAATATAATTCTATGGTAGATATCGTAATCTGAAAAGATATTAAGCAATACAAATCACATCAAATGTTAAGTACAGAATGAAATTTAGTAAATATTTTTGTACAACTTACTCTATCTTCCATTGAAAGATTATCGTGTAATTTTTTATAATGTTCCTTGGCCATTTCATACTTTTCCTTATCTCTTTCAATTATTTTGCAAATACCAAATATTTTTGATCTAACTGAACCAATCATGTCAATTATTGCTGGGCTATTATCTCTAGCTAATTTTACGCAGTAAGTACTTAACCACTGCTTCTTACTCATTTGGGGTAATTCCACGTCTAACAGGTAGTAAACAGTATATTCAAGTTTTTATAAGAATATTAGTAATTAAAATTATTTTATTATTTGCCTTTTACAGTGCCATCCACATTTCTTTTAACTTCAATTCGTATTTCTTCTTCTCTCCATATTTTTGCTAGTAAAGACATTAACCCTGTTCTTTTATCAATAGCCCTCCATGTACATAAAAATGTCCCACAAAAAAAATTATCGCACATGTCGGTAAAAACAGCAAGAAATAAGCAACGAGAACAATATGGAACAATTTCAATAAGATCAAGGATAATATACACTCCACCATATCGAATAAACTTTTCAAGATTTTTAGGAGACCATATTATGCATTCCCAAATATACGAGCCTATTGCTAGTAAAAGACTAATACAATTTTTTACATGATAATATTTATATATTCTCATTTTGTTGTTATATACACGTATATTACCGTTGATCCAGTTGGAATTCACTACCTTTCTGATAAATACAACGAAATAATAGTTCCATGATGAATGTAATACTATGCTCCCCATATATATCATGGTAAAATTTTTGTTTCCTCATGAGTCTTTCAACTGATATTAATGCCAATGTTAAAACCCTTTGCTCCTTTACTTTGAGTTTTTCAAATTTCAAAATATACTTAATAAGTTCTTTAGTCCATAGAAAAGAAAAAATTATTATATATTATAGAATTGAAAAGTAATAAAATTTTGTCAATATAATATATAGATAAAAAACTAACTAATTAATGATGATATAATTCCATATTCTCGGAAGTATTCTAGTACATATTTATTATTACTTAGAATAATTATGGAAATTGTTTTTATACAAGTTAGTACTATTTCGATATCAAATTTTGTATTTAGACACCATTCTAGCATTACACATAATCTGTAAAATATTAAGAATTATTTTACGTCATAAAAATAAAGAGAGATGTATATTTATCTATTTTGGCTACCTAATACCACCATTATATTCTTTGAATTGTTCTGGCATTTTTGGTGCCAATATAGATAAAGCATTTACAGCATGGATCCATAAATCCCAAAACTGAGATGCGTTCCAAGTAACTTTTGTTCCGTTAATATCTGGATTAACAATTTGAAGTACAGTTTGCATCAGTTTCCTCTTTACCATTAACTATTGTAGGTAACATTAACATCAACATTAAAATGTTTCTTACAATTAAAAAAAGAGAGGAAAGGAGAAAGTAATTACAAAAATACAAGCATCAACTTCTGCTAAATGTGTAACAATTAATAATAAAGTTTTTTCAAAGTGCAAATCATCAGTAGTTCTTCCAAACTTTATCACTTTTGAAAATATTGTAGTAGACCCAAATTCAATTCCAATTAAATATTTAATAACAGCATCAGCTATACCACTACTAACAAGGTTCCAAGAGGGTAAAGTACTTGAAATTATAAGAATAATCATAGCAATTTCATTTCTAATCTTGGCACTAAACTTTCTATATTGACTATAACATATTTGTCGCTTAAAAGCATAACATAGGCCCCTGTACAATATAAATTAATTTAATAACTAATGCAATATATTATTTCATACTCCTAAATATATTACCATAAAACACAATGAGTTGGTTCAAAATTTTCCTTTAAATTTCTTGGCACATTGTTAGAAAAAGTAATGGATTTCATCAAGCTCCACAAAGTATTCATTATCAGAAGAGTTGTTTCATCGCTATATTCTTCCCCATCTAACAATATGTCAGGAGGCTTTGTACATTGTAATTGAATTGCATAAGGAAGATCCATTCTTATAAATATAACATTGAATATATTAGCTTCCAGCATTCTATAACCTTTATTTAATATTATAAAAATATAATAGAAAATATAGTTCTTTAAATATTTATTAGACCTTTCAATTAAAATATTGATTTCTCAGTACGTACAACATTTATGAGAGATGGATGAAAGTAAGAAAACTAGTTCTAAGATTTTTGGATATGTTCTTACAAAAGAAGCTTGCAACAATTCAGTCACAGTTAATGGTAACCTTGAGTTTTCCATAGCTTTACGACAATGTTCAACTTTTATCGTAGGAACATTTCTTACTTGTGCTTTTAATAATAAAGAATCAAGAGCCCTATGAATTTTTAACGTTTGCTGCTTTGTAGGTAAGACTACAAGAAGATGTCCTAGCAATGTAAAATATCGTTCCATTATATCAATATGAATTACACTTTCAGATGACTTTTCTAATATGGGTGATATATTACAAAGCTCTAACATTCTATCAAGATATAGCTCATATTCTTTAACCGTTTTAACATTTTCACCCAAAAATTTTAATAGTTTTATTACCAATGGCAAATCTTCAACTTTCTGAGAATTTGTAAGGAAATTTCTCTCATTGGTAATGAAATAGTTAATATACTAAAATTATGCTCGTTAAAGGATACATAACCATCATCTCCTACTTTGTCAAGATAATCATGTAAAAGTCTGCATATGCGAACTATGCTATCACTTGTTATAGGATCAGATATGAGTTTGTCTAATTTTTCTAGAATACGATTAGTATCCAGTTTTAATCGTTCATAGAAATCTAATATTTCTTTTGGTAACTTGTCAGTTTTAGGACAAAGATGGGTAACATATTTTGGACAATTAAATTCTTTCCAAACATCCTTAACTTCCAATTTATTAAGATCGTGTATTGCAGTTTTATTTTCCTCCATATGTGGCTATTTTTTCGGTACAATATGTTTGTCATAGATACAATATAAGACTGTTGAGCCGTTTAATGCAAAAGTGGTATAAGTCAATCTTTCGTCTCTTTAATTTAACATTAATCTCGGAAGCATAACCTTCGTTTATACACAAGTGGAGTAAGTATATCTTCGTTAGTCTCACGGTGGATAAAAAAATAAGTAAGAATCGCCTAGTTGACCCCTTAGAGAATTTTTGCTTTATCTCATCATCTCCTTACCAAGTAATCAACTTTTTTTAACTTATACTACTATTGTATTAAACGGTTCATTTGTACACATATAGTAAATTTTACATTATTTTAAAAATAATATATACAGAAGACGCTAAAAAAGAACTAGGTTGGTAACCGAATTCTTACCTTCTACAACTACAAGTACCATATAAATTTTATGAAAAATTCAAATAACCACAATATTACGCTGGAATTCACAACACAATATTCAGGCAGATGAAACATACGTATATACAAGTACAAGTGAATACTCAAACTAATGGCGCCCTCTGATATAATATATTTAGAACACCTAGATGGCGTTCTCGTCGAATGAACCGCCGACTCAGTGTGCTTTAATTCGATTCGAATATTGTCAAAAATATACGATTCGTCGCATTTGATTCCATACATATTTATGTTAAGCATTATAAACTGTCAAAGAAGAAAGTAAAGAAACGGTAACGTATATATTTAGAGTTCATTATCTCGAAAAATATCACCTGTAAAAGTTGTTCGTGTTAAGATAGTCACATACATGCATATTTAAATGTATATGTGTCTCGTGCACGTGCAAGAGAGAGTTTGCAGCAGTCGCCGACGCTGTCGACAGTAGCAAGGTGTGTGCTCGTGCCTTTTACCTAAATCTTCCATCTCATCCAACAAATTTCATTTTCAACATTTAAAAAACGTTTGTATCAGTAGAGAAGTTACACAGGTTAGTAACTACAGGAATGACGAACTTCCAAGCTATATCTACCTATAGTTTTACGAAATTAGAAAGTACACGCTTCTTACAACTATTTACGATACCGTATATTTCATATTTTCAATTCCTTGCCAATAAAAACTGAAAATCAAAATTCACTTCCTGTTAATTGCAATTCTAATATGGCTACTCTTCGATGTTACATCAAGCTGCTACAAAGTTAACATAACATTAGAAAAATGATTAAAACAGTTACGAAATCTCAGGTATTTAACAGCAACAAAATGATATATTGCAGATATCGCTTTCAAAAGATATTTGTATTTAGTAATCGATATCTACTATCTCGTTTAATGCGATAGACCTAGTTTCGTATTGCTTTATCGCTAAGCAGCAGATTTTTATGCAAATTCATACTTCTGAGGACATATTTAAGGGAACAGAAGTTAGGTGGAAAATTGTTTTATCTATTAATTCATTATAGGAGGTACTATACTGTTGATATTTTATACGTCTTTTCTGTGCAATTTCTCACACCCAAATTTCTTATAAATGCATAAAAATCCGCGATTTATTTACCGCTTTGATATTCATTCGCTTTCGATCTCGGTTTGTCGAGAGCGTAGTTCGATAAAAAGGAAATTCCTATATTCGCAACGAATCAAAAAGTGAATCGACAATTTTTGAAGTAAGGAGAAAAAGAGTCGTGCGCGAGGGAAAAAAGAGCGCATTAAACGCGGATCGGTGGCCGGTGCGGAGATGGTCGTTTGATCGTCGCTCGAAGTCAATGTCGAGATACACGGTCGCAGGTAGTCGCCCTCTACTACGTTCATACGTAAGATTGGTTCGTGCGTGTATGGTGGTTGGTAGTAGTCGCGACGCTGCCGAGAGCAGCTGAAGTGCGTGCACGTCGTTCTTCGTGATCTGGCCAACACGGTGTTCACGGCGTGTGTATGTGTAATTCGTTCTCGTCGAATTTTGCGTGGTCGCGTGGAGAAAGTGCTGCAGAAGGATTAAGGATCAAAGAGAAGCTGGGTGTGACTCGCGATGTGACAAAACTTGGCCGACCTTGGCGGGACGGTGAGTGACCTTTTTGAATGGCATGCACGTCGTCGCTTCATTTTTCATCCGTATACAGAACACCGAGGAGCGGAGAACTCACCGGTGTTTCCACTGCTCGCTACTTTCTCACGGGAAAAATGTCTTATTAATTACTACGACAGCGAGACGCGTAACGAGCTTCCACTGCAATTATACTTTCTGCCTTCGCCTGCCTTCGGAACCCTTTTCACCGTGTTCCGGCGCTCAGATAACCACGTTTTTTTCCCTTTCTATCGTCGCACGTAGTATCGTCTTATTAACCTTTTACGAAATTCAAAGGAAACCTTGTTCTCTAGGTATGAGAATGCGATTCACGTCGCTTCTGTTGTTTTTAACGTTCGTCTCTAGAAAGAGAAGAAGATAAGAGAGAGAGAGAGAGAGAGAGAGAGAGAGAGAGAGAGCGACAGCGAGCGAGCGAGCGAGAGAAAGAAAGAGATAGTGGAAAAGGCGCGAGTGTCTCCTTTCCAGTGGCAGAAAATTCTTCGCATTTACGCATACAATTAGCCCATGGTGCATTTTATTTTCTCCAAACGCTTCCCGTATTCTGCCTACGTTCGTTCCACGCGCAATAATGTACGCCAGAGTTTGATCGATTCAACGTGCAACACATTGGCGTCTCGCCGCTGTCCTTCTCGGTCTTCTGACGTACGCAAATACGCATAGACACGCGGCGAAGACGCGCGTACGCGAATAATGATTTGCAAATGATACGTGACCGAAAGGTCGTCGATAAGAAGTGAAAGTTGTAAGGTGAGTAGAGAGGAAGACCG
Source organism: Bombus confusus (assembly GCA_014737475.1). Classification (NCBI taxonomy): domain Eukaryota; kingdom Metazoa; phylum Arthropoda; class Insecta; order Hymenoptera; family Apidae; genus Bombus; species Bombus confusus. The sequence goes on from JACXIV010000065.1 coordinate 1,306,108, forward strand.
AGGGGCGAATAAGAAGCCGGAAAAATGCTGCGTTAGAAAAATTTAGATACGCCGTTGCTTTGGAGGGTTAGCAGCCTCGTTTGCCGGCGAATCAATATTTGAGGGTAAGCGTCCCGACTGTCGGCGTCGAAGCTGCAGAACGTGAGTCACTCACCCCTGATTGCGAGGGACAAGGAGAGAAGGATAACTCTTCTCTTTTCTCTTTCACCCTCTCTTCTTGTATCGCGGCTCGAGTAGGCTCGACTCGCCTCGACTCGACTCGACTCGACTCGATACGCGCCGCGCTGTTGTGTGCAGAAAGACTGCAACATTCAGGCGGAAGTTGCTCTTTCCATCTTCATCGTGTCACCCCAATGGGAACAAATATCGATCGATTTCTTTCACGTAACTAGTCAGCGCACTGGATTTAGGCGAATTCATTTGGAAGTTTTTTTTTTTTTAGAAGAAGACGCGAAACTAAATAAACGCGATCTGAGGTATTTGTCGTTCTATTGAATACGAATTTTATGTTATTTTATTTTCTTTATACTCGGTCAGAGAAATTTCTTAGTTCGTAGCGATGGAAAAGCGACGTTTAAAATCGAATTCTTAATGAAAATCTTAATAATAACAAAAAAAAAAAAAAAAAAAAAAAAAAAAAGGAAAACTTTCGAACGAAAGAAAACAAGGAACAACGAATAGATACCGTTGTACGATATCAGGAAAAATTCTTGAAAATATCGTTTTCGGCGTACAGAGCGAAACAATTATCCGGGATTATCTTTACATAGAACTACGCGTGTACGTCGATGGATTTTTCGCTTTGTCTGCTTTCGGATGACGTTTGTCTTAAAATAGTTGGTAGAAAGTTTTTTCTGTTTAATTATCAGAGACTCGAGAACGACATAACGGAGGAGAAATCGCCGAAGATGTAGAAATTTGATGGGAAGAGTCGGAAATTTAGCTTGACGTTGGCGGTCGTTAATCGCCGGCGGAATTAAGAAATAAACGCGTATGGAAGTTGTCGTCGCGGGATTTGGCGGCGGTTTAATTAAGATACTTACGAATTTTCGGATTCCCCGCACAGTCGTAAGAACGGAACGTTAATTTACGACCTTTAAAGACGGCCGTGCACGCATACGAGCGTGAAATGTATGCACCTAACTAAACCCGTTTGAGGGAGTCACGGTGGGAACAGGTTCCATAAAATTGAGCGTTCTTCCGTAGCACTTTTATCTCCGACTAACTATCTTCGCACCGTACCACGCTTGTATCGATGTAGAATAACACGACCCTTTTCCGATTTTCTAAACGCGTTCTCTTCGTCTTAGTCGTTCCTCTCTTTTCAAAGTCAAATCCTTTCGATCCTATACGGATTATTGTCAGTTTTGATATATTAGACACCTTCTTTCGCGTTATACTTTAATTTAATCAAAATATCAATGTGGGTACGTTGTAATTGGATACGAGAAGGCAACAAGACAAAATAGCCGTTTCACCGGATTTCTTCAGTTTTTAACAGAAGGACAGACTAGAAATTTTTCTTAGAAAAAAAAAAAAAAAACGTAAACTAGAAATAGATACGAGAATATATCGTATGGATATTTTAGGAAAAATCCTTAGATTAGGAAGCGACGCGATAACGTTTAAATATGGTAAAACTTGCGTAGAAACGTGAAAGCGGCCAATTTGACCGCAGTGGTAGATTTAGCGTTAAAAGAGTATTACGATTCGAACGTTTCGTATATTTTGCCATATTACGTGCATTCTATACGGTAGACATCGATGGCAATTTTCATATCAATTTGACCGCTCTGCTAGGTTTAGCGTTAAGGTTTAACGTACTAAATTTTATTGGATTCAAACAAATATCGTCTATGGGCCGCGGAAAGATCGGCGAAAGCCTGCCATTGGATTTTCCTTTCTACGAACATCGCTACCACCGCCCTTACAAAATTTACAACGTCTCGGAGCCATCGTCGTCGCGCGAGATTAGAATCGCGTGACTTTCGGCAACGTGAATCGCGTGCAAGAATTTTTCGTTCGTATTTCTCCTTGCCAGCCACGGCGGAGAACGATGTTATCGACAATAGGATATTTGTAAGTTAAAATAACGTTGGCTAGCGTATTTACAATCGAGCGAAAGGCGCAAGAAAGCGAAGAAGCGCAGACAGAAATGCTCGTATGACTGAACGAACGAGTATAAAGCGAAAAGTGGCATTTATTTTCGAATAAATCGGAACAGCCACAGCCAGCATGACTATGTACATGGAAAGATAGTATCTGCGTGTAACGCGATCGCGATTCAAATGCTGGATTTATTCTCGAGTAACAAGTCGAACGCTGTTTCCTTTGCGCTCGTGGTAGATCGATCGTGGCTGCTTCTTGCAACTCATCGAATGGGATTTTCCAATTTTTATCCTCGCCGAGATCTTTCATCGTCGTCTTCCGTGACCAATTATCAGAGTTCGGAGAAGAAGAGACGCGCGTTCGAGAAGTCAATGAGCCAAGCTGTACTACGCTCGACTGTACTAGCCGGTCTACGCCTCGTCCTTTTCCGATTTTACCGCGCACCGTTACGCGAATATGGTTTCGCGTACACGCGTAACGGTTGTTATTGTAACTGCCTCGCAACACCACGATTTTCATTCGATTTTTCCTCGTACGCTACTAGAAAAAATCCGTCGATCGTTTCGCGGCAAAATATTCAATTGGACGATCGCGAGCGACGAATTAGAAAATTTGTTATTTCGGGGCAATCGAATCTCGCGTATCGCTCGATTCTTTTCCGCGTGCTTCCAGAACAATTGCAGAAGAATCGTATTATCGCCATGCAAAACGTCGATTTCGGAATACCGTTCAATCTGTCAATTCCTTGTCATTTCAGAGTTATTAAATAACCGAGAAAGTTCTCTCGTTTTCTTCTCTTACGCCGCGCGCAATGTAAACAAATTATTCATCGAAGCGTAAATTAAATTAGTCTCCGTATTTTGGCATCATTCTTCATCGTCGTAGAAGGAAACGGCGGAACTTCTTGCAGTCGCGCGACGTTACTCGAAAACGTAGAATCCAATTCGTCGATTTATCGAAAATTTACTATTCCAAGAGTTTGATCTTCCAAGAGTTTGATTAATCGAATTCGATTAACGGAAATTTGCTTCGCACGTTCTTGGCAAGGTCGTCATTGCGATTCAAGTATTCCATACTTACACATATGTCTAATAAGCAACAAATCGTTTGAATCGAAGCGCAGTCGAGATAGATCGCATCTCTAATGGTAGTTTCATTGTCAATTAAAAGCTAACGAAGGAACATGCCGTGTTCTCAGCAGCGATCATGTAGATACTTGCTTGACTCTGCAACCTTGAACGGAACCGTGTACGTACACCGGTTATTGTAATAGGTATGCGGAGTTCTTCGCATGTTGAATCGTCAAGCGGTGAAACGGACGAAGGCGAGTAGCAGAAAACGAAAAGTTCTCAGGGATACTGGCCCGGTTCTCTTCGCAGAAAAATAATTCCTCCCTAATTTTGGCCAATCATCGGCGGCCGCTGCAGCATTGTAAGACACGAAGACGAGACGCGGATGATTGGCAAAAAAGAATTCAGCGAAAATCTGGTAGAAATCGATGAAAAGTTCTCTTCGATCTTTCGTATCGTGCAATTTATCTTTCGTATCGTTGGAAGATATTAACTGCGAGATTCTTCCGCAAACCTAGATTCTAGCCTGGAGCATTACTTTCTAGGCTTAATTCGAGATTTCAAGAAAAAAGAACAAATCGCAAGACCTTTTGATATCAGCTTTCCCAGTGAGCTTCAGGAATATTTGCTAGCTTTTCGTTTTATCTGAATTAGAAACACGAGAAACGTTCAATGACCGTTAAACCGTAAAGATGGATATTTCGTGCCCGAGGCTGTTTCGATCGGGTTAAGAATTTCTCGCGAGATAGTAGGTAGAGAAGCTTCTCTTGCTTAGAAAAATTTCACCGCCAAAAGTTTCGCCGTAGTCTCGATTTGGAACGTTCGAACATGTTATATGAATTTTTCGCCCATCCTTTTCACAAGTATCATCCACTGAAAAACGCATCGGACGCGAAAGACCCGCGTCTCACAGGTTTACAGTTCGAGGATACCGTAAAGACGTTTACGGAATAAGGGTTAATAATATGATGTAGTATGAGCACGGTTACGACGGTCCAGAACTTGAAATATCGCTAGCCATTACGTAGCCATTACAGAAAATTTAGTTTCGCGAGAAACGTGTTCCGAGTTTACACGTTGCGCTCTACAATTTTCCTTGAACCTCCGTAACCGTGTCAATTTTACAGACAAAAAAAAAAGACTTAAAAAAAAAGGAAAAAGAAAAGAAAAAAGAATCTGCCCTGGACACAATTTCAAGAAGATATATCTTTAGAAAATAGAAGAAGAACGTCGAGTTTTTTTTAGTTTGAAAGCCGCAATGGTGCTTTAAATTCGCGGACGAATGGGCGAGATTCCACGTCGTTTTATTGTGCAATTATTTCACAGTTAGAGAAACAGTCGGTGCGTGTCGAGTCAATTTACACCGGGCTGTCTATGGGATTTCTGTGCACGGACTAATGGGATTCGGAGGATTTGTAGAGGCAGTGTCAGCAGCTGGGGCTCGCTACGCGCCGCGTCAAAGGATCATTACCGGAGATTTGACGAACGATTACAAAGCAGCGTTGCGTCGCGTAACGCGGATGTAATCGATCGAGCAATAAATCCTGCCGCCTTTCAACTTGTCGACAGGGCGTTTCACGCTTCCGAGTTCGACCTGCTGATGCGAAAAAACACGTGGCCCGTGTGATCCGGCGAAAAGTCGCGTGCCGGCTAAATCGGTCGATCGAATGGCTGATCTCTAGAAAAGGACAGCAAACGTGGTTTATGCTTTCATTAAAAAGAACCAAATTGCGCGGCTCGTCGTTCCTCGCTCTTTCTTAAGACTTTCTTCGACCGCTTGTCGGATAAGAAGACGGTTTAGTAACGTGGAGGCTAGTTTGAAGGCGACGAGCGCAGATGGGCTACTTACGGCGACTTATCTACGTTTTCTGAGAAGCTGTCCGATCAATTTGAAAAGGTGGCTGTCGTTAGGAGGAAAGACGCAGACGTGGCTTTCAAGGATAATTGGTAGGTTCGAGAATTGCAGGTCCGCTTGTCGTGCCGTATCCTTCGCGTAATCCGCCTAATTAATAGCTAGTTCACAGAAAACAAAGGATACTGCGACCCTCGCCTGCGGGTAGACTGCAGGAATATGGGCAGTTCGCTGTATAAAGGCGTGTACTCACCGGCGCTTGTTCGCAAATAGCGTTTTGCAAGATCTTGGCGCGAACGTTTTCCGAGCACTTTACCGACCACTTTCTCGCGAACGTTTCTTCAAAGAAACTCGGTACTAACAGTTCGCCGTGTCTACAACGATGTTTGATGTCGTTGTGGTTATGGGTTATATAGATGGAGAGAAAAGCGCGTGGACAAATTGTCAGATAGTAAAATATATTCAACAGAGAAACGTTCGTATAAATATGAATGCAGTTTGAGCTGGTCCACTTCCGCACGCTAGCAGCGTTACCTGGTAACTGAAAACTCCGAAGCCATCGTTGCCTGTCCTTTTGTCTATGGCCTGTCGATGGCTTTAGCGAGTCAGAGAATTAGTCGCTACAGATGTAGAGTTTCCTTAGAAGCGTTAACCACTTCAACACCCTTCCTAAAACTCTGAATCTCCACAAACAATCATCCCTTAATATTTTCTAACTGATCCGCAGGCTAAAAAACACTACCCCCTAGATTTAAGCACTAGATTCGATCGAATCGAACATCCATTAAACGCTTAAGACACACTACATTGTGAACACCAGCCTAATTACTGAAAATTCTGAACGGAATCGATGGTAATTATGAAATAAATAAATTAAAAAAAGAAAAAGAAAATATTTTCTAACTCTTACTGTAAATACCTGAACCTTGATTTCGTCAATGACTTCACAAATACATTTGCCAGCCGCCTTTCTCTTTTCTCATTCGAATTAATTTATTACTAGAAAACTACGAGAGGGCTAAACCGATCGGACGTAGAGTTCTCTTAGAAGCGATAACCACTTCGACGGATGTATCTGTGGTCTCTGGACATATCGAGCTCGGACCATACGGATATTTTTCACTCTTTAATGAAATAAAAGGACGAAAAGACGTAGTCGAGTATCTCATCGGCAAAGTCCGTTAATTGCTGTTATCTCTTGTTTGCTGATATTCGATGACCAGAGACGATCAACGTGTTTGCGATTAAACGAAAAGCGGACGACGAACTATCCACGACGTACGGTGTTTGCAAACGTCAGTGAGCCACTCGTCTTAGCCATCGTGGACAATTAATTTTACGCAGTCGAGAAACGCACGAGTACAGGGGTAGGAATCTCCAGGCGAAAAGATGTTATCGTTATCGCGCATTTTCCACCAGGCGGTTCACCGGAATTTAAGAGTCGGCAACGTGTGAGCGAGAACGAGCATGGAATATCAAGCTGTTTGCACCGTCCGTGGAATACCATCTCTGGGCGCGTTTCATCATGGAAGAACGTACGCACGCAAGCTCGGCGGAAAATCGATCGTCTCTCGAGCGATTTTTTCAAGCTCGATCGATTCGCAGCAAATGGAAGGTGAAGGAAAAGTAATCGTTGGCGATTATATCGCGAGTGCGATCGTTTCCGAGTGAACGGAGCCGGAGTAAACGTTTAACGCGGACGATAGAGAACGGTAGTTGGCACGTAGGTGTTACACCCATCGATTCGTATCTGGTTCGTTCAAGCAATTATGTTAATAACGACGGACAAAGACAGACGTAGCTGGAGGTTGTCAGAGGGCACCAGCGTGTCTGAAACTTTAGCTCGACGACTATCTTAACGATCTCCGTGAATCGTTTCATCCTACGCGTTACCGTAAACTCATCGGAGCAGTCTGGAAGTTGAGAGCGAGCGCGGATGATTCGCGAGTTTTCTTCTCGCGCAGCAGGACGCTGTACAATTTCGTTTTCTATGCAGCTCGCTCGACGGATCTTCTTGCGACACGTTGGTCACGCATGGTACCGGTTTTTACCGCTGAGTTTCTGCCATGCGATCGGGCACTCGCGTAAGCGAAAGGTGGCGAAACGTAGGAAATAAAGCGCGGACATTAGAGACGAAAGCGTAAGGAAGCGATTTGTTCGCGGTTCGTTCGAGCGCGGTATTATCGAGCAGAATCGCGTCGCGCTCGCCAGTAACGAAGCGTCGACCGCGCGCGGTATCGCAATTTTCGTCGCAATTTTCGTCGCAATTTTTCTCGCAAGTTTCATCGCAAGTTTCATCGCAAGTTTCATCGCAAGTTTCTGCCGAGGAAAGAGCGACGAAGCGGTGGTAAACGTGGCCGAGTACGTTGGGGATGAGAGCGCGAACGAGGCTATAGCTTAGCAATTATTCGGACTGAAGTATTATCGTGGCGAAGGGAAGATCGTGCGTCGCGTCGCGAGCAAGAACGAAGAAGCGGCCCTCCGCCTATAAGCATCACGTCCCTGGCCACCTCCTCGGCTCGTTCGTTCGTTTTTTTCTTGTTCTCGTCGGGTCGTTTTGTTCCGAAGGCGAGTCGGCTGGTCCGTGCTCGTTGTCTACCTGCTCGTAGCTGGTTGTGCAAGCGGTGGTTCGATTGGTTCGTGCCGATGCACCATCCGTTTGGATTGGTCAAACCGGATCGGTTAGCCTCCGGGGAAGGAGGATCGCGAGCCGATGCCACCAGAGACCTATCGTGCTCTTGCTACGGTCAACTAGTCCCGTGATCTCGAAGACCGGCGATTCTCTAACGCAACAAGACGAACAGGACGTAGAAGAAGATGCTCGTTGCAGACGGTCGTCCTTTGCGCCACGTATTACCTTGGGCCTTATTAAACACGCGCAAACGCCTTGAAACGGCTTGCCGTTACAGTACCACGGTACGAGTAGAGTGGATCGTTTATAACTATACCGAGCCTCCCCTTCCAATAACACAGCGTTCAAAGTCGTCCGAGAATCGTTCGTTCAGATGGCATAATCGAGGAAAACCTGCACGTTTCGCATCGCAATCTTACTAAATTTTTGACTCCTTCGTTACGTATTTTCAGACGCCTCACGATGATCTACTACGTCAGAGAATGCTCGATACGTTAACACTAAACCTACCATAGCGGTCAATTGCAAATTTCTACGCAAATTTTACCATACTCGAACGTTATCAAATCGCTTCGTAATCTATGACTTGCTAAATTTTTTACTCCTTCGTTACGTATTTTCAGACGCCTCACGATGATCGACTACGTCAGAGAATATTCGATATGTTAACACTAAACCTGCCACAGTGGTCAAATTGACCGCTTGCAAATTTCTACGAAAATTTTACCATATTCGAACGTTATCAAATCGCTTCGTAATCTATGACTTGCTAAATTTTTTACTCCTTCGTTACGTATTTTCAGACGCCTCACGATGATCTTCTACGTCAGAGAATGTTCGATATGTTAACACTAAACCTGCCACAGTGATCAAATTGACCGCTTGCAAATTTCTACGCAAATTTCTACGCAAATTTTACCATATTCGAACGTTATCAAATCGCTTCGTAATCTATGACTTGCTAAATTTTTACTTCTTCGTTACGTATTTTCAGACGCCTCACGATGGTCTACTATTTTAGAGAATGCTCGATATTTTAATACAAAACCTACCACAGCGGTCAAATTGACCGCTTGCAAATTTCTACGAAAATTTTACCATATTCGAACGTCATCAAATCGCTTCCTAATCTGTGACTTGCTAAATTTTTGACTCCTTCGTTACGTATTTTCAGACGCCTCACGATGGTCTACTACGTCAGAGAATGCTCGATATCTTAACATTAAACCTACCACAGCGATCAAATTGATTGCTTGCAAATTTCTACGCAAATTTTACCGTATTCGAACGTTATGAAATCGCTTCCCAATCTATTCTAGTTTGCTTTTTTTTTTGTAAGAAAAATTTTTAGTCTGTCCTGCCTATCGCGAGCGGTTCATAAATGCTAAAAAATTAGAATTTTACGAGATGGCTGGCACGTCAGACAACGGAGAGGTTGAACGAATTTGCCGTAAAAGGGAACGCGAGTCTCTCGATGCAAGGAGGGTGAAACGAACGGAAATCGTCGTTCCCACGTTTTGCAGCGGGTATCGCATTCTCACACTCGCGGAAGATATTCGGTGCGAGAAAGCGGCGCTGCTAGACGCGTTTTTTCATCGATTCTACGACGCTTTAAGAAAATTCAATTAACTGGAAACGAAAAGTTCCGTCTCGCTCCGATTAATAAAGTCCAACGAAATTCTTGATTCTTCTCTGAAACAACTTCTCTACCGCTTTTTGCTCCTAGTTTCCTAGGTCGTACGTACTCGATGATCTCTTCTAGACACGATGAATTATTCAGCGGTTCTCGCGACTCCTCGTTTCTCTCGTTTACCATTGTTTCGTCTAAAATACTTTGCCAGTTATCAGAGTTAAGAAAGTCAGCGAACCATTCGAATTCTCTTTTGCTGCTCGTGCCTTGCTCAAGGTCGTGATCTTTGAACCAACGAGTGGCACGATTGCTTCTCGTGTCCCCTACTTAGACGCGCAAACCAGTTTAAAACGAGCCCAACTAACAAGTATCGATACTCTATCTGCTTTATTATTATACCGGTTAAAGTGTAATTAGAATTACATCGACCAAATAAATACATATCTGACGAGCTCGATACCGCGTCGAGTGATTCGCGCGATACGCATCCAAGCGAAGAGCGTAAGAATCCAAGTGACACGAAATCAACGTCGAAGAGGAACGATTCGCCGATTGTTTCAAGAAATGCATATATTTCACCTATTAACCTACTAAGCGACCAACCTTGCATTCTTTCGCTTGCGATTCTCTTTCAATCGACTCGATTCGCATTATCGAATTTTCTTTCACCGCTGCGCTTATAGAAAAGAATCCCATCTTTTCAGTTTCCTTTTCCCCTTCCACCACCTATCTTCTGAAATACGTAAATCTTCAAGCAATCGAAGTATCTATAGATTCTCACGTATTACGATACCCATCGTTGCGACTGTCGCAGGAAATTCCCAAAGTTTCGCACACGCGAACTGGAATGTTCACGAAACGCCGGGACGAAGCGCGACGTACCATCGGAAACGTACTATCGACAGCCGAAGAGAACGACGAAAACCGCGTTTGTCGCGCGTTAAACACCGTGAAAGTTTCGAATATAAACCGCGGATTTTCTCTTTTGCAGATGGAAGGCCGCGCGAGCGTACGTTGAACCGAACGAGCGAGCAGAAAGGGGATCGGCGACAATGGGACACTTGTCTGCGAGGGTAGAACACGCGAAGAAGGAGCGGTCGTTGTAAGAGGGTGGTTGTCATGGCGAGGTGGAAATGGATGCTCCCGTTGCTCGCGGCCTTCTGCAGCCTGACCGACGCGTACCTGGCGGTGCTGTCTTCGAGCACGCCCGCCGGCAGCGTGATTTTCGAGGCAGGTGTACCGCAGCTGGGTGGACGTCGAAAGTACGAGGTGTCGAACGAAAGGACCGCCTGGTTCGCCAGGAAGCTGCTCAAGGTGCATCCTCACACCGGCCGGGTCACGTTGGCTCGACCTTTGAGCTGCGACGGTCTTCAGTATCCGCGAATCTTCACCTTCTACGTGGACTCGACCAGTTCAAGGCTGGGCAGACCGACCATCGACTATTACAGTCTGCCACTGAGGATCCTGATCACCGGTTGCGGCGGAGAGAATCGAGATCTAGCTGCTACCAGGGGATGGATGGCGGAGACTTTGGCCTCGTACGCTATGCCCAGCACCGAGAGGTGAATCTTCCGTTTCTAGCGAGTTACGAGCCTAAAGTTTCCACCGTCTCGCGCACCTTTTACGTCGCTCTTTGAAAAAAATACTCCCTTCGTTCCGTCTGATCACTCGATAAACAACACGCACATCTAGCGATTTTGCTAGGAAATTAAACGAAGGAAATTAACGTTCTTAGAATTCGTACACGGTAATGTTGAAATTTACACGAAATATAATTTTTTCGCACGGTGGAGATAAAGGAACGGTGAAAGTGACAAGCGCGATATCCGAATCGATGGGATCTAATCGGATTTAAATTGACGATATAGGAAATTGCTCGTCGGACGAATACGCGGACCTACCGGGAGACTCCCCGTGGCTGATGTTCGTTTAGATAACCTTCTGGTAATTAGCTCGCCGCATTAACTGCTACGCGAGCTTCGTTCCTATTTTTCTATGATTAATTCACGCGACGTGACAGCGTAGTAGTTAACGCGGGCAGTTTTACCGGGAAAGAAGCAACGGTAATCGCGATAAGGGATAATAAGATTCGCATGCTGTTCTTCTGTCTGCCAACAGGTTCACGGAGGTTTGCCTTAGAACGTCGCAGCTGGTTGCAGCGTTGCGAGACTTCCTTCCACAGACTGCCCTGAAAGAGTGCGAGACTAGGTGGGGTGGCGTAGCGGATCCCAGGTTTCTGATCGAAGGTGCAGCGGGAGATTTGGTGTCGGCTACGGAGCAATGCTTGGTGGATCCTCTTTGGAAGATCTCCGTGTCGATGAATCTCAGATGCGGCATAGAATCGCGGTTAACCGACGCGGAACATCGTCTGAAGATCGTCTTTCATCACCGTCAACTGGACGACACGGATCTCGGCAGGCGAGTCCGCAGAGAATTGAAGAATCAGTCTCCGTACTTCGAGCAATCCCTGTACGTTGCGGTCGTCGAAGAGGAAAAAGAACCTGGCGCCTACGTAACATCCGTCAGAGCCAGAGATCCCGAAGGAGGCACGGTTCGTTACTCCATGAGTTCTCTGTTAGATGCGCGATCACAGGCCTTACTCGTGCTGGATCCAGTCACGGGAAGGGTCACGACACGCGCTAGATTAGACAGAGAGAGCGTGGACGTTCACTATTTTCGGGTACTTGCCGTGGACGATTCGTTCCCTCCGAGAACCGGTACTACCACCTTACAGGTGAACGTCCTCGATACGAACGATCACGCGCCAACCTTCGAGTGGCCGGAAGACGAGGCTTCTATCAGAGAGGGTGTACCGGTTGGTTCTACGGTCGTCACGGTCAAAGCTACGGACCAAGATGCAGGCAGAAACGCCGAAGTCGAATATTCCATCGTATCGACGACCAGCGGCAATGGAGTGGCGAACGCCGACGACGCTCTGACTTTCAGGATAGACCCGAGAACCGGTGTTGTTACGACGCGTACGCCTCTCGACAGAGAAAAGACCGAGGTGTACACGGTCGTTCTGAGCGTGTCCGATCAGGCCACACCACCTTCCGCGCGAAAAACCGCCAACGCCACGCTGGTGGTGCGCGTGCTAGACGATAACGATAATTACCCTCAATTCACTGAACGCACGTACTCCGCTTGGATACCGGAGGACCTGGATTACACGGCGAATCCGGTGATAGCGCGCATACGCGCAACGGACGCGGATTCGGGCAACAACGCGGCTGTTCGATACGCCATAATCGGCGGAAACACGCAGAATACTTTTTCCATAGACTCTATGATCGGCGACGTCGCACTCGTCAAGCCTCTGGATTACGAATCCACCAGGAGCTACAAGATAGTTATACGCGCTCAGGACGGTGGTTCGCCAGCCAGATCCAACACCACGCAGCTGTTAGTGCACGTAGGAGATGTGAATGATAACGCGCCGCGATTTTACACCAGTCACTTTCAAGAGTCCGTGTCGGAGAACGTTCCTATAGGATACTCGATGCTGAGGATACAGGCGTACGATGCCGACGAGGGCGCGAACGCTCAAATAAAGTACACTATAGGGGCGCGAGACTTCTCCGGAGCTTCCACCGAAAACTTCCCCATAACCGTTAACACGGAGACTGGCTGGATCTATACAACGAAACAGCTGGATCGTGAGCAATGTTCGAGGTACGGTTACGTTTAAGGATCGTAACTGCCGTGATCCAAATTAAAAAACTTACGCTATAGGAGTTCATAATAAAGAATAATAAAGAATAATCGTCGTAAATGATCGAGATACGGTTGAGTGGATTTGCCTATCGATAATCATTATGCAGGAGGACGAAAAATTTTGTTTGGTTACTCTCGATCATCGTCCATTTTAGCCTCGCTACTACAATACGTACTATCTACGAGTAATATCAATGAAAATTGACGGTCGTCTTTCATCATCTATCGATTGATCAAACTCTTTTTTCAGGTACCAGTTCACCGTAATCGCAGCGGACTCTGGCGAGGTAGCAAAATCTGCGAGCGCTACTGTGATACTCACCGTAACCGACGTGAACGACAACGATCCCTATTTCGACCCCAAGAACTACGAAGCTGTGGTCTCCGAAGACGATCCTCCGGGCACTCCTGTCACCTCTGTCACGGCGACCGATCCTGACGAGGACGCTAGGATACATTACGAAATCACCGCTGGCAATACCAGAGGTCGATTCTCGATCGCGTCTCAGAATGGACGTGGTTTGATAACAGTGGCTCAACCGCTCGATTACAAGCAGGAAAAGAGGTTCGTTCTTACTGTGACGGCGTCCGATAGCGGTGGTAGAACCGACACAGCTCTCGTTTATGTCAACGTCTCGGACGCCAATAATTTCGAACCGGTTTTTGAGAACACACCGTACGCTGTGTCACTGTTCGAAGATGCACCCATTGGCACGACGGTTCTGGTCGTCAGCGCGACCGATTCGGACGTTGGAAAGAATGCTCAGATCACCTACAGCTTAGGCACCGATGGCGGAGAGTCAGCGTCCGAATTTACCATAAATCCACAAACAGGAGCCATCACGACCACTCGTACTTTGGATCGTGAACTTGTACCTGGCTATTTCCTAACTGTTACCGCGAGAGACGGAGGCGTGCCACCTTTATCGGATACCATCAACGTGGAAATATCCGTCACGGATGTGAACGACAACGCTCCTGTTTTCGAGGCTCCTCAATACCAAGGAACCATTCCGGAAGACGTTGCGGGTGGTACTAGCGTTCTCAGAGTTTCCGCCACCGACGCTGATACGGATCTCAATGGCAGAGTAAGATCAGTTAAAATCTCGTTGAGCGATCTTTTTGAAATTCTTTTGAAACGAACGAGATATAGTCGTAACGATAAAAAATTGAACGAGATATCGTAACAGTCTTGATAGTAAGCGTTGATATTGTAGTAAAGCGTTAGGAGTAAAAGGTTGAGTGTAATAGGTAACTGGCGTGAGTCGTTTGTATTTAAAGTACACCGTGTTGTAACAAGTAAATCGTGTCTATCATTGTACCATTATTTCAGGTGAGATACGCTTTGGAGGACGACGGGGATGGCGCCTTTGCTATAGACGCAAGCACGGGTGTAATTAGAACAGCCAAACCATTGGACAGAGAATCGGTCGCCATGTACACTTTGAAAGCAGTTGCGATGGACAGAGGATCTCCCTCTCTCTCGACCGTAGTGCCAGTGACAATCAAGATACAGGATGTGAACGATTCTCCACCCGCTTTCGAGAACGACAAGATCGTTCTTTACATAGCCGAAAATTCACCGATCGGGTCAACCGTCGGTGAAATTTACGCTCACGATCCGGACGAAGGACCAAACGCCGTTGTACAGTATTCCGTGATAGGAGGCGAGGATTCAAACAGTTTCGCCCTGAATGTCAGGTCAGGCGCGGATCGCGCGGAATTGATTACGCTCGAAGAACTGGACTACGAGTCGCCAAAGAAAAAGTTCGAGTTAGTCGTGCGTGCCGCTTCGCCTCCTTTGCGATCGGATGCTCTAGTTCAGATACTAGTAACCGATGTGAACGACAACGCGCCCGTATTGAAGGACTTTCAGATTATATTCAATAACTTCAAAGACTTCTTCCCCACCGCTCCCATAGGCAAGATACCTGCTGTCGACGCGGACGTCACGGATAAGTTAACGTACACCGTGCTTGCTGGAAACAATGCCAATTTGATCGACTTGAACAGAACCACCGGCGAAATCCGGCTGTCGCCGCAATTGAACACGAATGTGCCGCGTGTCGCGACGATGGAAGTGTCCGTCACGGACGGTATCAACGAGGTCAAGGCCACGATGACTCTCTCGGTGCGCCTGATCACGGATAAAATGCTCCTCAATTCTATCACCGTTAGATTGGACGACATGACGGCCGAGGCTTTCCTCAGTCCTCTGCTAGGATATTTTCTGGATGGTTTGGCAGCGATTATCCCGTGCCCCAGAGAGAACATCTTTCTCTTTAGCATACAGGAGGACGCGAATGTAAATGGGAAGATCCTGAACGTGAGCTTCTCCGCGCGTAAAGTAGAACCAGGCGTGACGGACGAGTTTTACAGCCCGCAATTTCTTCAGGAACGTGTGTATCTGAACAGGGGTATACTGGCGAGACTGGCCACAGTTACGGTGCTACCGTTCGACGATAATCTTTGCGTCAGAGAACCCTGTTTGAATTTCGAGGAATGCGTAACGGTATTAAAGTTTGGAAACGCTTCTGGATTCGCAAGTAGCGATACCGTATTGTTCAGACCTATATATCCGGTAACGACCTTCGCGTGCAGATGCGCGAAGGGTTTCACTGGTAGCAAGGAGTCTTACTTATGCGACACAGAGGTTAACTTATGTTACTCGAATCCGTGTATGAACGATGGCACGTGTTACAGAAGAGAAGGAGGATACGCGTGTTTCTGCAGTCCCGAATTCGCGGGAGAAAACTGCGAAATCTCGTTGAATAAGGACTCTTGCGCTCCGGGGATCTGCAAAGGAGGTTCCCAGTGTACCATGAAAATGACTGGCGGTTTCACTTGCGAAGGATGTCCCGTGACGACTCTAGAAAGCGTGACTCCACTCTGCGAGCTGAAAGCTCGTAGCTTTGGACCGGCAACGTTCCTCACGTTCGCGTCTCTGAGGCAAAGACACAGGCTGCATATCAAATTGAGATTCGCAACCGAAGCAGCCAATGGTCTTTTGCTTTACAACGGGCGATACAACGAGAAACACGACTTCATAGCTTTAGAGATAATCGACTCCGAGGTACAGTTCAGCTTCTCCCTCGGTGACGAGATTACCCGAGCGAGTGCCAGCATACCTGGTGGAGTATCCGATGGTCAGTGGCACGAAGTGGAAGTCTCTTACATAAACAAAACTGTAACGATCTCGCTGGACAACTGTGACGTTGCTCTCGCTTTGGAATACGGCAAGAGACTTGGATCGAGATGGTCTTGCGCAGGGAGAAGCGAACAAGTGTTGGAGGAACGTTGCAGCATCGTCACCGAGACGTGTCATCGATTCTTAGATCTAACAGGACCTTTGCAATTAGGCGGCCTGCCTGCTATACCATCTAGTTTTCGTATCAGAAACAAAGACTTCGTGGGTTGCGTCAGCGACCTGTACATCGATCACATTTTCATCGACCTAAATTCATTCGTAGCCGACAATGGCACTAATCCTGGTTGCCCAGAGAAGGTTTCCTTCTGTTCATCGACTCCGTGCAAAAATAACGGCAAGTGTCGAGAGGTATGGTCCGGTTTCGTTTGCGAGTGCGAAGAGAATTTTGCTGGACCTACCTGCGCCGACGAAGTCGGTAAGCCATGGAACTTCCACGGTGACGGAATGCTCAGCTTTAATCCTTTGCTAAGACCCATTCAGCTTCCCTGGTTGACGGCGCTCAGTCTGAGAACGCGATCCAAGCAGGCGTTCGTCATGAGTGTGCAAATAGGGCAAAACAGTTCTGCGTTGCTCGAGATCCGAGAGGGTAAACTAATTGCTCTGTTAGACGGCGCGGACATCATTCAAACGTGGAACGACGTGGCCGACGGCGAATGGCACAGAGTAGAGATCACTTGGCAGAGCGGTCACGTCTCTCTCGATATCGATTACCGGAATAGGCCCATATCCTCGTCATTACCAGCGAAATTACAGGGTCTGTACATCGGTAGGATCCTGGTCGGTGGACCGGAGCAATCCATGAACACCGAGCTACCATATTTCGACGGCTGCCTCCAGGACATTCGTATAGGCAGCAACCAGAGCGTATTATTAAGACCGACCGTTCAGGAGAACGTCGCGACGGGCTGCAGCTCGGAGGCCGAGTGTAACGTCGACTGTCCGGAGGCATCGATCTGCGTTCCGAAATGGCAAGCGGGCGAGTGCGTTTGCGCGACCGGCCGCGTAGGACGTAATTGCGACCGCGTTTGCGATTTGAATCCCTGTAACAGTACTGGAACCTGTATCGAGGATACGGCCTCTCGTAGGGGATACAGATGCGATTGTAACTCGCCAGAATACTCCGGAGACTACTGCGAGATTAAAGCTGACCAACCTTGCCCGGCAACCTGGTGGGGCTCGCCCGTGTGCGGCCCATGTCACTGCGACGAGTCCAAGGGCTATGACCCTGCATGTAATAAGACTACAGGCGAATGTTACTGTAAGGAGAATCACTATCAACCTTCGGGTAAAAAGGAGTGCATCCCATGCGAATGTTACGCAACCGGAAGCTTCGGTCCTCGCTGCGACACCGAGACTGGACAGTGCCGGTGCAGAATCGGGGTCATTGGACGATCTTGCACGGCGTGTCCCAATCCATATGCCGAAGTCACTCTTCGTGGCTGCGAGGTGGTGTACGATGGGTGTCCTAGATCCTACGCCGAAGGTCTATGGTGGCCGAGGACCAAGTTTGGAATGACCGCTGTCGAGGATTGTCCTGATATCGCTGAAGGAAAGACTTCTAGATCCTGCGACGACAAGCTGGGCGGTTGGCAAGAACCTGATCTCTTTAATTGCACCTCAGAAGCGTTCATCGAGCAAAGACATCAGCTGGCCGCGTTAGAGACCAAGGATTTGACTTTGAATACGTATGTCGCTGTTAAAATAGCAAAAGACGTGCACAGAGCGGTGAACGTGACCAAAGACTTGTACGGAGCTGATCTGTTGATCGCGGAATCCTTGCTGGTAGCGTTGTTGCAGTACGAAGAGAGTTTGGTCGGATTGAACTTGACTCATAGTCAAGATAAAGATTACGTTTCTCATTTGGTTGGGATTTCTAGTCATATTCTGAAATCCAGATACGCGGAGAAATGGTCAAGGATTGAGATTCTTAACGGTGATACTCCTGACAAGATTTTGGATGCAATGGCGAATTATTTGAAGACCTTGACTGCGTCTCAACATGATACTTTTACTAATCCTTTTGAAGTAGTCGACGCCAATGTTGGTAAGCAAAATGAATATCTTTTTTTTTTTTTAGTCAGTAACATTTACAATTATTTGTAATTGTTCGGCTTGAATGATTGATTACAATTTACTTATCTCGAGTGATTTATTTTTGCAGTGTTAGGTTTAGATGTAGTAACTTCTGAAAGTTTATTCGGATACGAGACCGCAGAATACATGGATGATCCGTCAGCGTCTACGATAAGGCCAACTGAAGCGGATCAGAAGGTTGTGTTGCCTGATACTTCTGCGTTCTTGTCGTCCCCTGCTCATTTCGGCCCGTCAATTACTTTCCCAAAATACAACAATTACATGGCCGATCCAAGCAGATTCGATCCACATTCAAAGATACGAGTGCCTCTTAATATATTAGGCATAAAACCTCTAATGCAAGGGGAATTAAATGTTAAGAAAAGTTTGGTCAATCGAAAGGCTGTGTTGAGTTACGTGCAATATAAGCAATTAGGTGCCCTGCTGCCTCAAAGGTAAATAATTATATTCGTTATCTCGCATGGATTAGCAATATCGATTGTAATTCATCTTTTTTTTTTCAGATTCGATGATTCCGTGGCGGTTAGATGGGGCGTAGAAGTAGCGGTAGGCTCGCCAGTCGTAACAGTATCCGTTTTAGTACCTTCGGACAACGGTTACGAGTCTCTGACTGGAATTCCTTTGCAATCCCCAGTTCAAATTAGTCTTTGGCTCAGCGAGAAGGACGAGTTTAAGACTAGAACCAATCCACAATGTGTACATTGGAGTACGATTAGAGGGTACGCTCTGTAACATTTTCTTTGCTCTTTGAACTGTAGTCGGACCGAATCATTCGTCTTAAATTTGTTTGCGCGTTACAGAATCGGTGAATGGAGCCGAATAGGTTGTACTACGGAAGTCGAGGACGATTCTCTGTCTTTCGGCACCGTTGTAAACTGCTCCTGTTTCCAGTTGTCCACTTTTGCAATATTAACGGACGTACTTGATCCAGAATACGTCCCAGAACCGTCTTTACTGGAAGATGTGACGAGCTATAGTGCGTTTATGCTCGCGTTGCCTTTGCTATTGTCTGCCTTACTCATTCTGGCTTTGATACGAGGCGGTGGTACAAATTCGAATAGCATCCATAAAAATTTGGTGATGTGCGTTTTCTTCGCCGAAGTGCTCTACTTGATCGCGCTCAAAGCCAGAAGTCCTCTAGTCTCGAACGAGTTTCCGTGTAAATTAACGGCCATTGGTTTACATTATGCCTGGTTGAGTACATTCTCGTGGACTTTGGTGGACTCCATTCATCTATATCGAATGTTAACCGAAATGAGAGACGTGAACCATGGACAAATGAGATTCTACTATACAATGGGCTACGGAGCTCCTGCTATCATTGTTGGATTGACTATCGGCGTCAGAGCCGATCAATACGGAAACTTTTATTTGTTCGTATAGTTCTACGCTTTTTATTTCAGCATTCCAACGAAAGAAATGTTATTAATGACAAATATTTGATCTATTTCAGCTGTTGGTTATCAATTTATGAAACGGTGATTTGGTCTTTGATAGGGCCAGTTTGTCTAGCAGTTTTTGTGAACTTCTGCATTCTTGTCATGTCAGTGCGAGCGGCTTTCACGTTAAAAGAACACATTATGGGTTTTGGAAATTTAAGGACGTTACTCTGGTTATCGGTAGCTTCGTTACCTTTACTTGGATCTACATGGACTCTGACAGTTCTCAATGCCTCCGAAAATTCTCCGACATTGTCATACCTGCTTAGCATAGCAGTAGTCGTTCATGCGTCATTCAGTTTGGTTGGTTATTGCTTCATTAATGGTAGAGTAAGAAGGAATCTGTATTTAAGTTTATTGAGATGCATTGGGAAAAAGACACCTTTGTTAGAAGGAAGTATGGGAAACGGAAGCAGCAGCCAGAACGTAAACGGTCACTCGGTACGTCAAATAATTCAATTCAATCGTATCGAATCAAGAGCGGAGAAAGTAATTTTTCTAACTTGAATAATGTTACAGCGATCTGCGTTGGCGTACTCGTCGACGTATAGCGGAGCAGAGTCCGTGTGTAGGAGAGTCCACGTAGGAGTCTCGACGAGTAGTACAACTTCACGAAGTACAAATAAAACTGGGTCCAGCCCCTATCGTAGCGATACGCATTTAAGACATACGTCAACGTCCACGAGCAATTATAATAGTGACAGAGATCCCTATATGTCTTCTAGAAGCCATAGATCAACGTTACATTCTAGACAAGGTATTTGTTGGAGTCAAGTTTGATCTGAAGTCGCTGTTACTTCTAATAATTATAACAATTCATAGAAGCAACAGAACCAAGGAATCAACGTAGAGATTCCGAATCAGATTCAGACGGATCTCAAGCAGAAGGCGGAGGAAGAAGCTTAGATCTTGCGAGTTCGCACAGCTCCGACGAAGAAGATGTTACGTCAAGGTCGCACCGAAATATGGGCGTCTCGACGCAGCAACCAGTCGCACATAATTATTTGCCTAATATTCACAACAATGCTACCGAACACTTGAACATACTTTGCTCAAACACGGAACTATTCCCAAACATTAAACCAATTTACGCGCCTAGGTGGAGTTCTCAGTTACCAGAAGCATATTTATCATCAAATGGTAATCCTCGATAAGCTCTGAAACCTTATACCATTAGAATGTTTCAAATCAAATTTCAACAAACTTTTTATTTACAGTAATGGACGTGCGCGGAAGTCAATGGTCTGGGGGTACCATGTCCGACAACGAAATGGCCTCGAACAAGACTTCCAGTCCGAATCCACTGCCTTATCCCGAAATGAATTCGCCTCAGAAGAGTCAACCGGATGAAAATTATTCGGAAGGGGAAGAAAAGCTTCATCACTTGGGAGAAAAATACTTGTTTCCATATACAGCTGAGGAAGATCACACTGTCTCACCTACACCGTACATGCTACCCATTTCTTCGCGCATTCTTGCATCCAGCATGAGTCATCACTCGCAAAATTCAAACCATGAGAATCTGAGTGGCTCGGAAAGATATGGAAGTTTGAAGAGGGGGCAGAGTCTACATGGTTCTCAACACGATAACCTGAGTGGCTCGGAGAGATACGGAAGCTTAAAGCGCGGCAAAATTACACCGACTGTGCTAGAAGATTCACCGGAATATATTCTACCTATGAGCGGTAGAATATTGTCCAGTTCACTGACTCACGATTTACAGCACAGCAATGAATTGGCTGCGCTTAGACAACAGCAGCAGCAACAATACGAGCAGACCATTACGGAGACCGAGTGAGTATCATGTATTACGTATGAGAAAAATATCCTGCGTCACAACAAATGGTATCGATATAGTTTAACTAAGTTCATTTGCTTTATAATTTACGCTTACCCTGGAATGTGACAATTAGTGAAGAGGTAAGCGTCTGTAGGAATATTACATACCTCTAAAACTATTTATTACGCTACTAAAAGTATTTGTTAAAGTAAAAGTCACACTGAGTTTGAAGCTTTAATGTAATAATGTAGGTTGGTAATTTCTTTCTAATTTTTGTTGTTTCAGGAAGGATACTAATGCGGAAACGTCAGTATGACGATCTCCGTGCTACAAACAAACACCGTACAAAGTAATATAACGTACTATTAGCTTAAAATTCAAATGATTAAATATATATATATATATATATAGATATAGATATATATATATATTTCTTAGAGTGGTAATTGCTCTAAGGTATATTTTAAGAGCGGCCATGACTGTACTTACAAAGTTAGCCATATGAATTAGTATGTATGTGTGAGTGCCTGTACGTATCTATATACATACGCTTGTCGGTATTTCGTTTCGTGTGATTCCAGCTTCGGTTCGTAAGCGACTCTTTCGACTTCTTCGTTGACGATAAACGTGACGAATGGTCGGAAGACATATGATCTCTGGTTCATTTCATCATTCGTGTAATTAATATCACTTTCTCTAGTACCTTAATTTTTAAACTCAGTATTGTGCAATGTATACATTCCAATTTCACTTTATATTTAGATTCTATTTTCTTTCTTCATTTTCTTTTCTTCACCCTCCCCCTTTTTTTAAGAAGTTTACAATGTTTTATACATGCCATGTGGAAGAATCGTACAACTGTGCGGCGCAATTTCCATAGTTTTGTATATATTTATATGAAAAGAATGTGACAAAATACATAATTTATACATATCCTTCATCGGGTGACCGCGAATTTTCTACATTCCGTTCATTTATTCTGTTTCTCTTATTAGTTGCTTAGATATTACGGTATCTGCATGGATCTGCACCAATATCGTTGATAAAAATTACCTTTATTCTCATTGAAAATATAAATAAATTACAAAATATATAGTTAGGTTAATATTCGGAAGATCGTCATCTCTAACACAAAGTCGATACGATATCGCGTGAACGCCAAGCGCTACCAGACAGCTTCTGTTCAATCGAATTTGAATACATTTCGCAACGTTTACTACCGAATCGTCATCGAGCCTTGGTTGTAGTTAGCGTTTCAATACCATGCTTCTACTAAGGTACGTTATACACAGGTGGGTGTAGTCCATGTCAAGTTACGCATTAGAACATTTCATTTCGAGTATTACAAGATTCTCTTACGCATAATAACATATAAGTATATATATATATATATGTATAATGATGTGCAAATGTCAGAGACCTTGCTGTGCAAATCCAATTAGATTCAATTGTTAGTCACGTGTTTGCCAATGATCGTACAAGTCATCGAAGTTCCACCAATTTATATACCATTCTGTAATCGGATCTGCTCGACTGTGGCACACGCACATCACAATTAACCGCTAGGACTAGGAAATTCATCGTCGTTGCTACACAGTGCTTTCGGTGTCAGACGCCATAGACAATGTTTGCAGTTTCGGTACCGAATAATTTTCCGAATGACCATGAGACTGTGAGCGATTCGATACTCTTTCCAAGGTCGATGGAGCCGACGGGGTATCTTGATGTGCTTTCGGCGGTATCGGTGGTGGACTAACCTAAAAATGACAAACGAATTATAAAAACATGGATAACGACGATACATAAAAGACGATCAAAATTTTAGAAAAAAAAAGGCTATTACCTCTTGACCTGGTAAAGAATGTGACCCTTGGAATGTAACGTTCGCGAAATTTCCTGTAGAAACGTTTAGCGCATTTATTACAGACGGAGGTGAAATATTCATAATGTCGTTGCACCTTGCCCGCGGTTCGAAGTCCTCGTAACCAAGATTGTTTAAGTTAGTCAAATGCGACTGGAAATCTAATAAACTAGCAGTCGATATACCGCTATCGCGAAGGTCATTCGGCTCATTTTGTGCTTCCGAATCATCGTCCGTGCTCCACTCTGTGTTACGTTTGTACGCTAAACGCTTTGGCGGCGCGGGTGGTACCACAATGTTCGTATTCGAATCTCTCTTATCAGGCGCTGCAACGTTAAATTTTCAATCAGCTTTCGTACAGCTTAATGCAAAGATTCAAATAGTCATAAAAGCTTGAAGTTATTGATCGATCGATTCATAATTAGAAAAACCGCACGTGGTTCATGGACTAATAACAACTACAACCTCTTCCAAGCCACGTGAAAAATTAGAACATTCTTATCGTAGCACAGTGTTGCGCAATTAGACGAGTCTTTCAACATCTGTGTCTATAAGATTTGAACGGTCCACAAGTCTTGACATCGTAAGTACGTAGCTAACGTCGCAAACCGGTGTGAGATCTCTATTTGCTCTGCGTAAACATGAAACTTACTGCAACCTCTAGGAGGCAATGGTGGTGCTGATTCAGGACCAGGTTCGCTCCACGACGTTCTTAGACCGGTCTGATCCACTCCATCCGTTGGCGTCGGCAAAGAATGTCTCAATGGTAACTTTGGACTTAACGGTTTGCTCAGAGATCTTTGATGAGTTGGTCTGGGCGGAGTAGTACCATAGCCCACTGAACGTGGACGAACTTCACGTTGAGGTATAGGTGGAGGCCCACCGTCTACTTTTGTGTAGAAACCTTCGTCTTCGGGCAGGCCGTCGCTGTCCGCGTGAGAAATTCTGCAGCCTGCCGTTTCCAGTGTAGCTGGACGTTGCTTTTCGTTAACGGGTAACGGAGGTAACGGTGAACTAAAGAAATGAAAAATAAATACGAAAATTCAATTCAAAGACGATTTGTTTTCTTGCAAGTTTATTTGCAAGCACAAAGAGCACAATTTATAATTACTTGACAATGCTGTCTTGATGAATTGTTCTTTGCCTTGCTAGTGGGCCAAGACCTTGTTTCAGCTGTGTAAATCTTTCGTTGAGTCTCTTGTGTAGCGGTTGCACGCCAGCTGGTGCAATTTGCCCGTGTAAATTTAATCCCGCCTCCAAAACGCTCATTTGGTCGAGGATCAAACTCTTCAGCCTGTTTACGTGTGGTACCATATCTGGATTTTGTCTAGCGAATTCAGGCGTAAGGAAGGCTTCTTGGTATTTGGTGATACCGCCCATAACGTTCGCGTCGATGATACCTTGGAGTCGCATGCTAAAGGGGTTAATATTTCGGTTAGGTTCGGCAGTGTATTGCGCGACAAGTCTCCTCAATTCTCTCTCCACGCTCAGCATAGTTTCACAGGCGTATTGTACAGGCGCCAGTAGCTCAGATCTCCTCTCGATCACCTCAAACCATCTAAGTATACCGGGTAGTTTTGCCTCTGTGGTCAACGTGGTTCTTTCGATCCAGAGAGATTTAAACTCGTTCTCTCGGTCGACAGGGCCTCTGTGAAGTGGTCGATCAAAGATAAACTTGCGAACGTCGTTAACTAGATAAAAGGCGACTACCCGTTCTGGCACTTCTGCTCCTCGACAGGCTAGGCTGTTCTCTTCGGGGATTGGTTTCACGTTACAAATTTGTATATCTGAAACGTTGCATTTAAAGTGTTACCAAGTACTCGATATACTTACTAGATGAAACAAATCTCTATTTAGATTCCACTTTCTTAATTACGTTCATAAAAATAAGAAATTGCATAGGCATCCGCAGTATATAGCTAAGAACCGGGAGAAAAAACAACGAATTAACTTACATTGTCCCTCGGAGATAAGGATGCTCTCATCAGGTGGTGAATTCTTCATTAATATTTGTGCGCTTGGAAATTCAGTTTGTAATCGCTGTGTGAATGCCCCTATTCTCTCGTATTCTAGACCGCGATAGATGAACAATTTATTCTGCAGAATCGCGATAAAGAAGATTAAATTCGTCGCGTTTAATCAAATCTATTTTAGACCTAATCTCATTTGTAACTGATACCTACCCTAACGAAAAGAGGGAAGCTAAGACCGTAGAATCCTACTCTAAAGTACTCCGGCTCTGGCCGAAGTTGCGTCAATATATTGTCGAGGAATTTGGCTTGCAGTTTCAGTACGTGACTTAATTTTGCATAGTCGTACAATCTAGTCTCGTACAGCACTGCCAATTCCTTGCACAAAGGAATACCTTTCTCCCAACATTTGCCTCGGTCCAAGTAATGAATTATCTTATGATAAAGGACCTCCTTTCTCTGCCACTCTGGCTGCTGCGGATGCGAGTGATCAGCAGGTAAAATTGTAGAACCCCAACCAAGCTGATCGGCGTATAATTTCATTGTAAATCCAGCTTCTGTATAATTCTCGGCTGCTAAATGTAGGTCGTGAAGCTTGTAAATATAACGCAGGTACATCTCTTTACGATTGAATTCATTCTTGTAAAAATTCTAAAGAAAAAGACCGACATCCATTATCATTTGTATTTTTGTTTTTGGTAGAAATTTGTGATGTCTCGCCTACCAATAGATTAACAGTGCACGACATACGCTTGTCGCGATTCTCGTCCCCCTGAATTACGCTCCTGTAATCTAGCAGTCTTTCCAGCAAACGCGTAATTGACGTGATGAAAGCAGTTCCGCTGTCCTTCCAGGTTGGATCTTCTGACTGAACTCTGTCCAATAATCTACGGACAAAAATAGAATACCATGATTTAAGTATTCCGTTCACGCGCGCCTGCAGATGTACGTAGTTTAATTGCGAATCTAGACGACACACTTACACGGCGCTAAGATGCTCCCTAACGCAGCATGAAATTGCAAATGAAAGTTTTAATGGTGACAAGCTACAATCAATTGCCAGTGCTATTGCTAAGTTCTAACGATTAGACTGCGGATATTTATGCCAACGGATATTTTTATGAACGCGACTAAAATAACAGGACATTCAGATATTTTATATATCTTTGCATATTATGTGCGTTGTGCGCGTTCTTACATCTTTAAATTTCTCATACGTGCATCAAAATGTGTATTTCTACAAATGGAATTTTTGATAAGAAACGCTCTAGCGAATGTAAACGACTACTCACATTGTGTTAAACAACTGTCTGTACTCGTCGTCACCTTTATTCTCGCTGATCAAGATATCCAGTTTGTCGATCAATTCCGATTCCACGGACTTGAAGCTACCGCGAGCCCGTTGCTCGCACTCCATCATATCGAAAAAGATGTGCAAGGTGGCCTTCCTCAGCTCACTCTCAGGAACTAAGGTAACTTCCAAGAAAGGACCTACCATTCCAGGAATAAACTCCAACTTACGGTCACCCAAATGATTCCACATGGAGAGTATTTGGAAGCCCATAAACACTCTCATGTCTCTGTATTTCTCAATGATCTTCTCGCGCTTCACTTCGGAGAATTGTTCGAGTTGCAGAGATGGCTGAGTGAGGTACGCTACGGCTAGATTAAAATACGTGGACCAGAGCTGCGAATCGAAGCTAGCTTGCGAGGCCAAAGGCTGAGCGAGCTCCTGCAGGGACTTCAAGATAATACTGTTCGCCTGCATTCTAATTACTAACCAGTCGGGTGGAAAAACCTCCTGTCTGACGAGATCACGGAGAACCAAGAAGACTCTCAGAAGAAAATCCTTCAGGGGTTTTCGTTCGCCCGTGTGAGCTAGCTCCTCCCAAAGTCGAACGTAATGGTACTCGTCTAGAAGCTGAAGCAAGCCTATCAAGCAAGCTACCAGGCAACCCAGCACGGGCCCGCTGGTATTTATTACGATCAGGATCGTCTGTATCAACACATCCAAGATAGACAGGCAGAGGGTCTCGACGTCGTGTTGAATACAGTTATTAACTTTGTTCGTATCTCGCCCCCTTTTGTACAAAAAGCTGAGGATTTCTCCTAGAATCTCCGTACAGGATCTAAGTTCCTCTCGTCTAACCAAATGGACCCTCAAGTGTCTGCACATCGTAACCAACAGCAGGTTCCTGCTCTCGTTGTCCTCGCGAAACAACAACGAGGTGGTGAGATTTTTAATAGCCGTCAATTTAGCCTGCGTGAGCTGCAACGGTGGTTCTCTTGGCACCGAGTCGAGCATCGTGCAAGCGAGTTTCGCCACCTCGAGAACTGGCAGCACGGCGACTAGCTGTTCGAAGACTGCCGAGATCGAGTAAAGCAAGGCTATCTGAGAGTGAAGCACCATCTCGTACGGAATGCCCAACATCTTGTTCAATGCGGCGAAAACGCAGTACAGATCACGCTTGAAACTGTCCTCGTATTGACCAGCCGTTGCCCTGGCGAACAACAGGCGACTTTGAATGATGAACTTGAAGATATACTCGAGAGAACGGAAACACTTGATGATAGGCTCTTGCTTCTCTGCCGCGGTCACCCAATCTGCACAATGTTGCACGCTACTTAGAAGACCTTTGTATACCAACGCAGCGGCAAAGTGGCCGGAAATGTAAGCATCCATGACAGGTTTGAAATGCTCGAACTTGGAATCCTCGAGAAGGCTGAAAATGGAGACGAGCACTTGGAAGACTAAACCCGAATGAGCCGTCGAGTTACCATCCTCTGTGTGGAACATGGAAAACAGCGCGTCTAAAATGTCCTGTAGAAACTTGACCAATTCCTCGCCGTCCAGCCGCAGTACACGACCCAAAGCTTCTGATATTCGTTCCGGATGTGCCTTCCATTGCAACAGGCTCAGCAGGTCCACGTTTTGCGTCAATTTCGTGCTGCAAAGCAACGTTTGTACGAACACGGCCTCTTTGGGGGACCTGGAAAACGCTGGCGAACCTGGAAAACACGCAAGAAACGAATAGGAGAACGAAGAAGAGGCGAAAGTCCTAGACTCACGCGTAGATTCCAATAGCAGAATCTTTAAAATGCAGAAAATCGAAGCAAAAGGTTCTTGATCGTACCTGTTGCGTTCGGTTCTCGAGCGCTACTAGGCAAAGACAGGTAACTTAACGAATCCAACTTGGAACGATCTTCGCACTTGTAAATATATAGCTCGTGGGGACCATCCTGAAGAGTAGCTCCTCCGGGTTCCATAAGACGCACGAAGGCGAAGGAGAACAATTTCTTGTCGTTCTTCTCGCGTGCTGCGTGAAAGAAAAGCGTGCCACGTTAAAACCTGCGGATATTCGGTATACGAAAAGTTCTTAATCCGCGAAGAAATTTCAACGACGTACTGGAACAGTGGCGGAACTCAAAGCGGACGTGGCTTCCGTAAAACTTGTCTATAGGTATGGCCAGTCGAACCGTCTCGGCCCACGATGGGCTGTTGTGATGATATATAACTAAACTTTGATACTCGCAACTGCCCTCCATCCCAGCCGCGCCGAACAAGCATTCTTCCAGAGGTTGACCATCCGCGTCCAAAACCAAGATCGTCACCTGTCGATTTCGTCGAGATTCGCGTTTAGACAGAAATTTGATCGTTCGATGAGAGGCGACGAGTGCCTCTAACAGTTTGTATTAGGTTGTTCGAAGAGTGTGTTTCTTTTACAGACACGTCTTTTACAACAATGCATCTTTATATAAACATCAGAACCTGATCTGTCGAACGCTGTGATCTCTGTCTTGATAGAAGAAAATCGACAAATGTCGTGCATCCATTATTTCCTGATAAAACGAAAGAAACTCATCGTACGACCTAATTCCTCGACGTCGACTACGAATACCTCGATATTTTTCCCAGTGGATTTTCCGCCTCGTTCGAACTCGCCGCGTTCCAGTTTCAGGTACAAGTCGTTTCTCACGTCACCCGGCATGATCACGTCGGAGAAGCCGAGCTTCTTCGTTAGGCAGATATTTTTGAAAAGCAGTGGATTCTCCTCGCGAACTTGAGACAACTCGCCGTGCAGGACGCGCAGTGAGACCACTATGCCGTAATTAGGCTGGCCCGGAAGCGGCGAACACTTGTTGTTACGGATTATCTGCTCGTGTAACTGGTAAAACTCCTTTTCTTCCCCTTGGCACACCTGAGACAACGCTGCTTATAGAATCGTCGCTCGGACATTCTTAACGTTCGTCTTAGCTTTTACGTTTTGTCGTTTTAACGTCTTTCTTTTTTCTTTTTTCCTTTTTTTTTTTTTTTTAAGAAGGTCTTAGTAATTCTTTCGTGAAACTTTCGACGAACAGGCACGTAGATGGAAAGCGGATAGATAGATCGATCGGCTGGCTACAACTTACCTTGAACGTCATTTCGAGTTCCTCCGTGTGATCCTGCGTGGCTTCGGCAAGCGAGAGGACCGCGACGCCATGAGGTCTCCTGTAAGTGGCGGTGCCCGCTTTGTTTTTGCCCGAATCGGAGTAAAGCATTCTGCCGCATCGCATCACGTGTGCGACCATGTAAAGATCCCTGCTAAGGTCCGCATTGCCGAGATCCGTAAAAATCGTGCAATTACTATGGATCTTCTCTATGAAGCTGGAGAATCCCTCTTTCGAGATTCGGACCAGGAAACGTTCGCTTAGATATTGATTTCGTTTCGCGTCGTACAAGGAGAAGTAGATTTCCGTGTCCTCGCCGATCGAGTGGCCGAAATCCCTCATGCAGAAGTACAGGTGATGGGTCAGCACCTTTTTGTGCTCCTTGCGCCTAAGGGTTCCCCTAGCCGACGATCCTTGCGAATTTTCCGCGCTTTGAACGTGCTGAAATCGATAGAACGCGAGCGGCAATGCGTAAATGTGGCCGAGGTTCGCGTACGCTTGTAAAATCAATTATAACTATAGAAAGTAGCTCGTATCAATTATAAAAAATTAATAATTACAAAGCAGCGTTTATGTAAATCCCTTGCGGCGCGAGTAGTCTATAAATCTAACGAGTATCAACGATAATATTAGGTTGTCCGATAAAGTTTCTTTCGTTTCACGAGGAAAGAATAGATGCACAAGTCTCTTTTGTTTTATATTATTTCATTGAATTTTGTACGGTCCATTTTCTTCCACCTCTGTAAAGTATATTTTATAATATACAATATTATATTAATATAAATTATTATCACGATATAATATAATAATAATTTTATATTAATATAAAATTTCATACAAAACGAAGGAAACTTTTCGGACAGACTGATATATCTTATTATTCGTAAATGTTCCATTGGACGTAGCTGCGACGAGCTACCGTCGGTGACTGCGAAGTACGAAAACGTCGCAGCTCGATCGATCGGTAATTCCGCAATCAAGATACATCTAGCGAAAAATAAAGGAGCGTCGGGATACTTTTCAGCCGTAGTGTACGCTCAGTGACTTTGAGCAGCGTACGCTGGCAATCGGTGCAGAAATCGCAGCGATCGCTCGTTCGTATTCGAGGAACGCTATTTCGTTCCGCGACGAGATATCTAAACGGCGAATTACAAATATAGGAATTTCGATCGAACGATCGGCAGACATTCAAAATTTCATGTCGTACGGCCGTGCGCCGAATACACCCCCGGAGCTGACTTCATTTCAATTCTTGCGCAGTGTTCGAAATGGTCAGCATTCCAGCTAGAATTTCAATGAGCTTCGACAATCCGCGTTCTAGCGAGGTATGAACGCTCGAAAGCTTCGCCTCTGTCCCTTTCTCTCCCTTCAAAAATATCGACCTCTAGCGCCAGTCGTTGTCCGCTATTTTCTCGTCTTTCTTTCTTTTTTTTTTTCTTTTTTTTTTCGACGCCGAGTCGGACGTTCGTATCGGCTGAAAAACGTCGACGTCGCGTGGCGTCGCGTTTCTTCGATCGGCTTTTACCACGCGTTCGCGGCGATCGTAAAATCGCGCCAGGAAAAATCGTCTCCCGTAGTAATTACCACGTGATAGAGTTCCACGATCGACATCGTATCCGGATCCACCATGTGAGCGCCCTGACGGGGCACCAGGTCCAAGCCCAGCTTCCTGAAACATTGAAAACATCGTGCGATTGTAGAAGCGAGCGATAGCACAAGAGACGGAGATGAAAATTCCACGAGAATGTCACGGGAAGCGTATTCGAGACGCGAAATCTTAGCTTCGGTAGATATCTTATTATTATTCGGATAAAACTCGATTCTAGGTGGAAGAAGCCGCTTTCTCAAATTCGAAGAAGGAGCAGTTTTCCCTTCTATTTCAAGATATGCTCCGTTCGTTGAAACATTAGTCAAATAATTTCCTTGTAATAACTTCCTCGGAACGTTGAGGGTCTTCCTCTCGGTTAAAGCGGAAACAAGATCGAGGCGGAAGAAGGTTCGAGGATCGTCGTACGAACAAACTAAAATTTCCTCCCAGTGAACGAATTTCGCACGATCGAAATTCCCTTGCACAAAGCAAGTAGATCGAGGATCGCTCGCGTAAGTGCGCCGAGAATGGGCTCTTTAAAATACCGGAAGATCAAAGCTTCGGTAGAAGCCAACGCCCTCGGCGGATCAGACGAATCTCCGCGCGCGTCGTCTTGTCTCGGCCAGACGAAACTATCGCAGGGGTCGAAGAAGCATCGTCGAAGATGATGGACGAGCAACGCCGTGGAAAATCGAGGGAGTAACGCGCGATCCAATTAAACCTGGCATCGAATCAGTTTGAGAAGTTTACTTCTGAAGTGGCGCGGCATACTTAACTTCCCATGACCCCGGACGACCGCATGCCATAGGGCCGACGTGTTCTCGAACGCATTGGGGCCCTACAGGCCCGGCTACTCGCCAGGGTCCTCGCGTGGCCCCTTCACCTTGCAGGAATGCAGCTATACGCCGTGCGTTTCGACTCGGCTCTGCTCAACTCGACTCGACTCGACTCGACTCGACTCGCTTCTCCTCCTCCTCTTTGTTTCCTTGCCACGCGTACGAATGTATAATAACGTGCATGTGTCGAGATTTACATGGATGCACGCACTAGGCTCTTTGCCTTCAACCGGTTCAATTTTCTGGCAGAGACGAAGGAACGGAGACGAGCTCGAGGACGTTGCGAAACGAACTAGAACGTCGCAGAAATAGCTTGGTTAATTGTAAACGCTGATTGCAACGAAACGCGTCGAATCGACCGGTACAATTCGCGGTGACCTGAAAATTTTTGCCGACTCTGAGTAACTTTCTTGCGAGTATACGTGTACGCGCTGCAGCCTCGTTTTTCGCGGGCTGTCAGAATATTTGTAGAAACGTTTTGCGGTACTGCACACGGTACGGCGAAGCCACGATACTTAATCGTAATGCAAGGTCGTTGTTCGTTAACTTCTCTCGACAGACACCTGTGAAACCTACGGTCAGAAGTAAATTCATTTTGACTTTATTTAACGAACGTGCTTATAAGAAAAGTCAAGAGAGTCTGCTGTTAACCGTTGAGCAAATTCGAGTAAATTCAACAGGCCACCCGTAGCAGATACTTGCCAATCTTCTATCCACGTCGAAGAGCGAGGTTACGCTAACGCGTGACCGATCGTAACTTCTTTCCGCGACGCAAAGATCAAAAGTTTCCCAGCTAGAAGCAGGCAAAATTATTAGGTTGTCCGAAAAGCGTCTTTCTTTTACAGACACGTCTTTTACAACAATCTGCATCTTTATACAAACGTGAAACTTAATCCGTCGAACGTTGCGATCTCTGTCTTGATGGAAGAAAATGGACCATACGTAATTCGACGAAATAATATAAAACGACAAATTTTCGCACGACCTAACTTGAGTGTGATACTATCGTGACTGTTGTATTTTTGTCTCTCGTGTGTCTCGATAAGATGACCTATACAAAAGAGTAAAGATAAAAGAAACTGGTCGAGAGCGTGTTGACACAGCTTAAAGATATTATTTAAGACGAAGATACTTGCGGCGAAAAAAACGCGCAACGTCGGTGCTGTCGAAGCGATAATTAACGCTTCGTTCGAGCACGCATGGCTACGTAACAGCGAATTGCGAATGGATTTTGGGCGGATCGGGAAAATTAAGTGGTACGCTCGGGAGAGCCTCGCTTTTGCTTCTCGCTTTGTCTCCTGCCTGTACCCTTCTCCCCGTTCTCCACTCGACTACGTTACTGATCCTGCTGATTCGGTGAACCGTCCTACGCCCTCGCGAACTCGCCAGGTAAGGCCGTAATTTTTCCACCGACTGGTTCAAGTCAGGTCAAGTCGACGAAACAATTTTCAAACCTTCGCTTCTCTAAACCAGGACAACGTCGTATTTATTTCGCCGTTGTCAAAATTACCTTCTTATATCTCAAACCGCGCGTCTTTTTCACCAGACGTGTCCTTATTCCCAACTGCCTCGATGATAACTGCCTCGGTACGTACCGTCCATCGTTTTCTTTAACTTTCTGCAAAAATCATGTTATCAAGACGCGCCAAAGGTGAAAATTCCGCGCGTCGTGGTGTCGATTTCATTACTTCGCCTGACTAATCGCACGAACTCAACGTAAGCGTCGATAGCGAACATCGGATGGGGCGTTTCACGATCCGCCGACGCTATACGGTCCTGGCTATCCTGAAAGGTCCCCCCTCGGGCCTCGCTTGATGGAATGCAGGTGAGCAGGCAGAGTTCGATGCGTGGAGACAGGTACAGGCAATGTCTGCCACGTCGTTCGGACCTATGTCCCATTCCAAAGATATCGGATATATTCTGTGCAGGCGGCGACGTTCGGTTCACCGCGAGGATCAAGCCGTCTAGCTCGAGATACGGGGGACGAGCCTTCCTCCTTCGCTGCTTTCTCTTCGTCGCGTCCGCGTCTCCAGAGACCTCGGTCACTTTGCACGACGAATTCGTTCGGCCAATGGCCGCGCATCGGCCACCGCGGCAATCCAAAAGTGTCGATTTACAGCCGCGTGAAATACTGCCTCGTAGAGGCGTTTTCACGCATCACAGAGTTCGTGGAACTTGTGATCCGGAACATCGGTTCTTGGATTGTGCGACGTGGATCGAAACGTAGGCGATCGAAGCGAATGGCGATAACGTGAGACTGGAAAGTATGCGACGTTCAAATTGATTATCGCTGATTAAGCGAGCAAAGAATTATTTCGGTATACAGTTACATAGTTTGTTATACGCTACGCTGTGTTATCCACAAGTATTCGGACACCTGAGTCGTATTTCAATGACATTTTCCAAATTCTAAATTATAAGACTCCGGTATTGATAAGTAACGAATATTACGATTAGCGCGGTAAGAATTTTCCATTGGACCTTCTTCTTCAGTTCCCTTTAAAACAGACGTTGAATCGGAACTGCAGTTCCACGAGGCACTGAAACTTTCAGTCGTCGTGAATTATTAAAATCGATGTCGGCTGCTCGCAAGTTTGAGACAGTTCGTGGCTCGGGCTAATTCACACGCGCCTGAACGACCAGCTAATCTCTCTGGAGTCTCCGGATAATTTGAAAAATCGATGTCTCAAAAAAAAAAAAAACAAAAAAGGAAGAATTTCGTACCGACAATAACAGAGAGAGAGAGAGAGAGAGAGAGAGAGAGAGAGAGAGAGAGATGCAAGTCGAGGTGGTGAACTTTTCAGCTGCGAGGTATCCTTTGCGGAGTTCAGTAACCATTCGGTAGCTTTAAACGCTGTAATTACGTCGGTGCTGCTGCGAGTTGGTGGACTCCTGTTTCTGCTTCAAACTGACAATCAATTATTAGCCTTCGTTCGCCTCGCACCGTTCTTTGCGCTGTCTTTATATTCCGCCTTATTCCTCTCGCTTTATACCGGCCAATTAGCTCCGCTTTTTTTCCACATCACTGCTCAAACGAGAATTATTTTACAGAAGATCTAGCTGTTGGAAGGTTTCTCGCAAACTTTTTCCCTGCTTTGTAAATTTCAAGTATAACTTCGTTTGTGACTCACAAAAATAGAAGAAGCGCGAGTCGATTGACGAAAGAATCGTTATAAAAAGTCATTGAATAAAGTCGCCGTGTTGTTTCCTTTCTTTCGCTAATCCCAATAACCCAATTTTACAGAATCAGCTAGGTTATACAACAAATTTTACGCCTTAAATGTCGTTGTACGTGACGCGATTATTGATGCTTATTTCCTACAAGAATTTCACAGTGCTTATCTCTCGGATCTGACGCCAGAAACGCAGAAAACTTTTCGGATAGAAGAACATTTCCCAAGTCGTCGATTTTGAATTCTATCGAAGATAAAAAGTAATTGTAGCGATTCGGAGAAAGATATTACACGAATAACGTGTTCGTAAAACTACAGAAAAAAGGGTCATTCGCGGTGGCGTTAGAATCAAAATGAGAGGATCGTGTGGAAACAAAATCCGTGGAAATCGGACTCGTAATTTGCGCGGTGTGACTTCTCGCGTCCGTGTAAAACGGCCTTAATAGGAGTGTTTCCTGATCCCGGAACGAGTAACGAGACTCGTACGTATAGCAAAGGGTTCGTGGGAAGACGAACGCCGCGTCTGGTTCGCCCGAGGGTACACACGCACACAGAAACACGGTCCGTGCATCGAGTTACTGCACAATGAACGCCCTGGCGACTCGTGGCCGCCCGAGTGCAGTTGCAGTTCCGTGCCGCGTGGGTCTCTCCGCTGGCTCCAGCAGAAGATAGGCAGTGGTAGTAGTACTAATAGATGTCAGGGCCAAATCCCCACGCCGCCACGATCTCAATTAGATCAAATGACGCGCGATTAAGCGCGATTAGCCGCGAACCTTTCGGTTTTTCTTCGTTGACGGACGAAAGTCGTTGTTTCCACGTTTGATCGCGACGAACATACATATTTCTTCGAGCCTTTACGTCCGTTTACAATGACCGGAGAATGGAGCGCCGCAATCTTTTCTTACTCATTGTCCTAAAACGATGTACGTTTGTTGATTCGAGTGCATACATGGCCGGTCATTGGTATATATTGGGACGCTAGAGCCCTCTTGCACGATAGTTATCAACTAACGATATTAGCCAGTTCACGAATTGTAGGTTATAGACGTCCTTTTCACAAATTGACAGTTTTACGTTGAATGGGATAATCGAATAACTTATAATTCGTAAAATTGATTTCCAGAACATTTGTTTCATCGCGAAGCTTGTTGCTGTTGCGCAACAGAGTCTTAATGATATTCAGTACAAACTGAATGCTTTCCTTTTATTTTTACCGCGGATCCATCGTTTCATTCGCATCATACGTACTTCACAGATAATGTAAAATATTAGATAAAGTAAAATTTGTTGGACTTTATCGGTAAATACAACGAGTGAGTAAACGTCCTAACATTTATCATGCCAGTTGTGTTCTGGAAAAGTTGCGTCATTTAAGCTCAATGGTCAAAATGGAGGAATGGAAGGGGTCGTATGACATGTAGAGTAGGTTTAGACTACGGTAAGATTCAAATGGTACGCGTTATCTCTTGGAAAGTGGGTAAAGAAAAAGTATCGATACCAGGTGTACGCTTATTAAGTTGGACGATCGTTGCCATTCATTAAATTTCTTTCAGCGAAGTAGCCGCACGTCGGTAGCCGCGAACCACGGAACTCCCCTCTACCTAAGCGCTTTTTCCCTTCACGATGCGCTACCTCTCATCGTACAGCCCTGGGCCCGAGTAGAACAACGCCAGCACCGTGCTACGCCGAGGCGAAGGCAAAAAGAAAAAGAGTACCTTACGGGGAATAGAGGCAGCGTTTCCCAACCTTCGGGAACCTTTTCTCGACCACTTGGCTACGCTTCGAAAAATGTCACTTTTTCCCCCTCTCTTTTTTACGTTCCTGCTCGCATTCTGCCCGTTTCTTGCTGGATGAGATTAGGCAGTCAGCGATAAAATGTTTCTTATCCAATACGAAACAGTCGATTATCGATAGTGACTTGCGTCGAAGGTGTATAACCTCTCGATACTTCAAATACACACACGTGAATGATTTCTTAAGATTAGTGTTATTTATCGAAATTACTTCAGGTTTATTTACTTTGGTAATCCACGTGTCACGGAACGTTAATTGAAGAAGCAGAATACGATG
Organism: Bombus confusus; assembly: GCA_014737475.1. Taxonomy (NCBI): domain Eukaryota; kingdom Metazoa; phylum Arthropoda; class Insecta; order Hymenoptera; family Apidae; genus Bombus; species Bombus confusus. Next base: position 1,343,562 of record JACXIV010000065.1, read on the forward strand.
TAACATGTACTATTATACCAACGCAGAAGCAAATCCATTCTACAAAAAAAAAGTTAATTATTCCAATAACGCTCGATGGTTGTGATTTATATTTAGAACTTGGTAACCTGTGCAACGTGCACAACTAAGGAGGTAGATTCGAAGAATCCGAAGGATTGGGAAACCCTGAAACGAAAGACGCGAGGGGAAGGCGGTTATGTGGCCTGGAGTTTCATCCCGTACCACCGCGTTACCCCAACAAGGAAGCAAGATACATGGAAACGAAGGAACGAAGAGGGCCACGGAGAAAAGAGAAAGAGAGTTGCGTAGAGGGCAGTGCATACGAGGTGGAGCCCGCAGGCACGCTCATTAGAAATAATAATAATTACTACAACGCGTATAATAAACGTTGCCGTTTGCTCGATACGTGCTCTCAACTTGCAAAGTAAGTTAACTACCACTGGCATGCGGTAATTAAATAAACGAAATACGCTTGGTCGAACGATTTATTTCTCGTCTATGTTCGACCTAACGCGCTCGAGCATCTCGAACTGTCGGGCACTAACTACGCGAGCTACGTCAGAATTTTGAGAAGACGCCAAGGAAGAAATCCTGTCTGCGGTCATTGTATGGAACCGTTACTCGCGCGCATACACCAGCATAGCGAGTACATGGACATCATCGGCGTTACATCAGAAATTTACTAAGCCAGGTGGTAGTGCTGATTTGACGCCCGTTTAAAGGACAACGCTCGTTCGCACGTGCTTTGAAGCAATTTTTCTAATCCAAACTAAATGTAATTTTACGAATATCGTTTGCTATCTAATATAATTATATTTAGCTTCTTTGTTTTATTTCTAAAGATAGAAGGAAATTATGGGTAAACGGTATATAGAAAATTGATTAGAGCCACTACAAATTGTACAAGATGTTCGTTGAACGTACGATGTTACGCTGTAAAGTCAAAAATCGAAGAGGCAAAAGAGAAAGGAGGACGAAAGGGGAAGACGCGCGAGGAGAGGCTTTAAAGAGCCGAAGTGAGTCTCCTTTGCCAGGGGAACAGGTTCCCGGCATGGTTATACACCGCGTATTCACCGAGCTGAAAACCTTGAGCTCTACGGATAGAGAAAGAAGCGTTCGTCTCGTCTCTCTTCACAGATGCTGTGTGGTTGCGGTTGCTCTTTACAGACACACGATACGAATCGAAAATTTAAACCCGAACCCACACGAAGCGAGCAACTTTGAAACCCAGCAACGAAAACTCGTATAGCTTCGAAGATTATCTCGTAACAGATTCCTATCATATAAATATCTATTACACAGTGGCTTTCTTTTTTTCAAATCCTCACATCCGCGTTCAAAGTTACATTTACCATTCGTCACATCGATCTTTATATTCGATGCTTCTATCGTATCCGATACGGCGATTTCTTCTTCAATCGATAAATTAACAAGGTTTAATAAAACGATTAAAAAAATAACAAAAATTAATAAAACAACGTATACGTGTAGGCTAACGATAAATTCAAATTCAAGTTCAAATTCAAATTCAAATTCAAATTCAAATTCAAATTTACAAAACGAATTTCCCAAATCTATCGTACGATGTAACTTTCGTTATACAACGACGGGATAACCAGAATAATGAGCCGCGCACCGAAAATGAAATATCAAAGACGACGTTCGCGGTTTCACGATTCGTCGTCGGCGTTTCGTTACGCGATAAAAGTTCGCACGTCGGTCGTTGTTACGCCCTACGAAATGTCTACGAGGACGGACAATCCGGAAGAATCAGAAATTGAGACGAAGACGAAGAGAAGAGAAGAGAAGAGAAGAGCAACGACGAGCGATGCAACCGATCGACGGTGAATCGTGGTCGCGTTGGTGATTTCCAAAGGCGACTGTACGCACCTGATAGAGTCGCCCCCACGCTTGGAACTTGGCGAGGCAAGATGGCGGGGAGCGGTGGGGCCCAGAACGAGTCCCTGACTCTCGGTTCAGTTGCTGTTGGTACGCCGGGCCCCATTGGTGCGTTACGCGGCCTCGTCCCGAGCCTATCGAAAGAAACTATCTCCAAAATATACGAGCCGAGGTCGCGCGACATCCGAAGTGATCGAGAGGGAGGGACAGAGAAAGAGAGCGAGCCGTACGTGCCTCGTTAGACATTAACTTTGTCGAAACGAAGCGACGCCGTTCGTCAATTCCTATTCTTCCCCTCTGTTTCTCTTCTCTCTCGCTTTACTCTTCGAGTAGCGCGTCAACGAGGGTCAAAACGAATTCGAATCGCGCGGTCGACGGTCGAACTCGGTGATCTTCGGTGTGAGGTGAATTGAAAAAAAAAAGGAAACGGTGGTTGGCTCGCTGCAAACCGTCGTTGGAAGACGGTGGGAAAGAAAAGAAAGGGAGGAAGAAGTAGCAGGGAGAGGAGGATTCGATACACGTCCCGCAGGAAGGTTTCGAGGAAAGCGACGCCTCGCAAATAAGCGCAAGATTCCCGCGCTATTGGCCCGTGGGAGAACGAAACAACCACGGAATCGAACGGATTTAGTCGGTTTTCGGCGTGGATTATCGGAAACGGTTTGCAGCCGGCAGTGCTCGATCGGAAAAGGTATTGCTCCAAGTTGCGATCGTCTCTCTTTTTTTTTTTCTTTCCTTTCCTTCTCTTTCTTTTTTCTTTCTTTCTCTCCGTTCTTTTTTTTTTTTGTTTTTTTTTTGTTTTTTTTTTGTTGTTTACCACGTTATACGCAGTGATTGAAACTGGTGACGGATAAATTACATTTTCGGACGATTAAGAGAGAGGAAGATGTCCGAGGTGGAGTTTCGCACTGCCGCGTATCGTACATACGTCTTCTATAGGAAACAACCGGCACGATAATTTTTATCTGCAAGCGTGGAAGCGAAAGTCGTTGGCTTATCGTTTAATCGTAACTGGCACGCAAATCGAGCGAACCGAATGAACTTTGTTTACATTTACGTATATACGGGATAGCATAAGTTGGGCTGTACAAGCGTAAATACGCGCTAACCTTTCAAAAGTACTAGCCAGTACCATATAATTTTCATCGACGGCCACGTGCCGCTCCAACAAATTATTTTCCGCGCGATCTACCCGTATACGCGACTTATTAAGGTCGCTCGATCCACACCGACTTTTCGTGCGCCATTCTTCCCAACGTTAATTACCATTCGCCGAGACGAAAGCATCGCGTACGTTTCATTTCGTCGGCGTTCGATTCGATATTTTCAAGGAAGAAAGGAGAAGAAGTTCTCTGGAACTGGAAATTGGCCACTAGAAACGAAAAGCATAAACGGCAGGTCAGTCGTGAACAACGGTACTCGAGGATCGGTCTGAGTTTTCCCCCCCAAAGTTTCCGACAGTATCCCTTCAAATTGCTATTATCCATCGATCGTTTCGACCTCGTCGAGTTTCACTCGATTGAAGCAAGGACGCACTCGAAAATTACTCGCAAGCGGCATTGCTTGACGCATTCGTTGCTACCGAAATATAACGATAGAATCGAATATTGCCCGCGGTGCTGCGTTTCCATCACGAACGTCGTTAGTTTGCCTAACGATATCGCTTTCGGAAGCTCGTCGTTTGCTGTTTTATCGAATCTCCTAAAGCGCAAAAAGCTGGAGAAGATGCAACAATTGCATGGATAGTTATTATCATCGAGAATCTGATTACCGAATTTACCGTTTCGTTTGCCTCTCAGCAAACCAAATCGTTTCGTTGAAACGCAAAAGTTCGACAATTGCGCGACTAGATTTATCCGTTATAGTTACAGCTATTATATTGTGTTTATGGTACGGTATATTGTAGTTGTTATATGTACCGATAGAAATAATTTATCACTGACAATAAGAGTCTAACAACGAGGTTTTGGACGACGCATCCTATGAGCCAGTAGCGGCGAATGCGTTAAGAATGCGAGGAGAAAATCGTGCAAAAGTGCGACAGTACCATCGACAAACTGAAAATCTAATTTATCGTTGGCTGCACGAGCGACGGGATTCGGTGGTCGGCGATACGCTTGCAGGTTTCGCCGCAAGATAAAAACTCGATAAAGAAGGATGGAACGCTTGCATACAAAGGTCCGTAAATACAGGACATTATCTCTTACACGGTCTGCGGAGACCGGCGGTAAACCGACGCCTGTGTACATAGGAGATCCGAGTTTAACCACGTTTCGTTGGAACTTGGACGAAGATAACTCAGCTTCCAAGATACCGTTTCGAGGAAACAGCCGAAATCTCGCGCATAGAGTTCCGTTGTTTGGCGTCGAACGAGTAGAATTTCGTTTATCTTAATCCATCGAGGGACACGCGCAGTTTACGTTGTAAAGGTACGGCAATAATTCTCTCGCTTTTCGCTGCTGTTCGTTCGTGGCAGCTCTCGTCTTTTGTTCGTTTCTTGAAAGTAACGAGAGATTGCCAGAGGAAGGAACGAGATCGAATCCTGCTGCGAGTTTTGCATCTTTCCGTTTCTCAAATCTCGCAACTTTCGACGAATTTGGGCAAATCCGACGGGACAATCTTTAGCACGCGGTTGACGCGAGAAATCGTATTATTGTACGAAGTGTTTGAACACTCGCGAAAGTATCTGGACACTTGTAGAAACTCGTTTTGCAGATGTATCGCGCGTGTTGCGCGGAACATTCTGAAATTTCGATAGTACTGCAACGAGATACAGGCTGTCGATTATTGTCGGTAATGTTTGAAACTGATCTGGAAATATAGCTCTGGACGGGCTATAGTTCTCAGGTAACTAGTCTTCAACGCTAATTGTATATTTCAAATCATTATTCACGCTGTATATTACTTAAGCAAACGTACGTTCGCTGCGAGTGAATTTTAACCGCTATATACATCTTCGGATCGGTTTGAAATTTTATCGATACACGCAACGACGTTCATCGTATCGCGATGCCAACCGAGGTTCGGAAAGTTTCGTACAAGACGCATATTACGCTCACAATACGTTTTCCGTGGTAAACGTGTAAATATTTTCGCCAGTCGTCGCAAATGGATTCAACGGCGTGTACTGAAACTTCGTTTCAATAAGCTGATTTGCATCGTACGTGGGAGGGATTCAGGTTGGTCCTTTCGTACGTTTGCTGAAGCGGGCGCGTTCGTTGATAAACGAGCGATGACGGAAGGATCGTCGCGGTCAGTCGATGAAAAATATCGGCGAGAAAGCGGCTGTTAACCTCGTTCGAAGCAGCTACAATGTATCAAAGACACGCGGCTGAGCGTTTCGCGCCGAGTGTCTGGCGCGTTTGTCGCAAAACTGGTTTATCCGGAATCCGAGAGCCAGAGGATCGAACGAATCTCCGATCTCTGGCATCGCTGCAGAGTTTAAAACTTCAAGTTTTACCGCCACGCTATCGTTCAACGCTTAACGAGCAAATAAGAGAAAATGTACGAAAGAACGATTTAAAAAATCAAATATCCAGGATGTTTGATAATAGCGATCGATGGACCGCGAATGTTGCTGCGTTTGTAGGAAGTTTGAAAGCGCGAAGGCGCCGAGTGCGCGTAGTACTTATTGAATTTCCCTTCGGGTTCTTTAGTCGCGTTCGCGAAACTCTGAACTTTCGTAAGCAACCGCGACGTCGGAAAATTGAGAAGGTAAAAATACAGCGAAGCTTCGTAAAATCGCAACGTATCGAAAATATTTACGCGCGGGCGTAATCGTGGCGAAAGAACAGCAACTCGCGCAGCATCGTGTAGCGTTGTACACCGAGCGAGCGAGTACGTTCGTTCGTTCGTTCGTGCCAACCCTCTTTCTTCCAAGCGACGTGCTATGAAACGTAATATACGTATCGCGGTCGACTATTTCCTCCTTGTACGCTCGTCCGCGCTTCCAACGACTCGTTTCTCTCGCGCGTCGCCTCGTTTCTGGAGGAGAGCGAGACAATTCACCGTGAATCACACACGAAAGATATTATACTTCCGGAGCGGCGATGACGCGCCGGAAAACATCGCTTGAACAAAACAGATCGTTTTATCGCACGGACGATTCGCCGGCATTGTTTTCCGTTTTCCTTTCCCACCTCGTTTTAGAACAGCGGTCAAGAAGCATTTCGCGTCGTTCTCACGTTTATCTCGATGGTGAAAATTACGCACGTAGTCGTGCTCGTAGTCGATCGAATGATCGCGGCGAAAAATTTCATCGACCGCGTAAACCGTAAGCTTGGCGATTCAGCGGCGAGTTCTCGTTAGGCTGGATCTTTTCGCCGGTGCTATAATAATCGAGTCGGTATTCGCCTTTCACTCGATCACGAGGCAGACGCCCTTCGCTCTAACGACATCGTTCGTCCGCGATAACGCGGATAGCATACGCTGCCGAGCGACCTTTCTTTACGCTCCTCTGCGAGTCATCGTGATCTTCCTCCGGAGGCGCGGATACTAGGCAAACCGGCGCCGGAGTCACCGACGTAGGCCCGACGTGTCCCAACGATTGTGTATATTAGCTCTACGCGAAGATACGTACAAGCCTAAGATAAATGTCGACGGTGTACACTTTGAATAATATCCTGTCCTCTTTCAAGACACGTGCGCGTACATTGTTACGTTTTAAGTTGCCCGACTTTTTCCCTATCCTTTCAAGTCAAATTCCATCGTAGTCCATTACGAAACGACGACACCATATTTTTTGGATAGAACGAGGCGAAATAACGGTGGCACGAATGGCAGAACTTAGGCTCAGGAAAATGACAGAACTTGGGTTTCCTTCGACTTCGAAATAACAGGCAAGGGCGTTTTAATGGAGGACGATGGAGCGCTCGTACTGCGATTCTCGCGCCACACGGTATCGCTGTAGCAAGCTTTTGTATCGCGATACGTTTGTATATAATTACGCGGGCTGTCGGCAACTGTTTTTCGCGCGAAAGCGACAGACGGAACGTAGCGAGGAATTATTCGCGCACCGGAGATCTCAGTGTCAATCTCAGTTTTCGGATTAAGAAACGAACGATCTATGCTCCACTGTTATCCTATTAGGTTAGTACGTATGGCACGTATCTCCGCGTAGAAGCAGCCTTGCGGTAAAACACTCGTGAAAGCGTGGCTTGCCAACGATTTGCCTTCTGCAGCAAATTATCGCGCTATCGACCTGCAGTCCGCAGTTTCTCTGCTTAATTTTCAATTCTCGCGTATCAGGGGCGACGATAACCGCAGGGAGATGGATTAGAAAGCTAAAATACAAGAAGGGGAAAAATAAGAAACGAGGAGAAACACACACACCGGGACTCTGTTGCGCGATCAACCTGATATTATTAGTGAAATTATACAGTTACCGGTATCGATAAATTCTCCTGCCTAACAGCAACCAGTTTGGTAAACGAAGCGATTAAAATTCGACGACCGAGCTTTACGAATCGCCAGTTATTCGATTGTCCTAGTTCACGGAAAATGATAAAATCGCGAAGGGAAGCAATCTGTAATCTCGAATTCCTTTGCTCGTCGAACCATTAACCTTACCAGCGACGTACTGAAATATCGAGCGAGAGAATTCAGCGAAGAAAAATTTGTTAAACGATACGGCGCGTTTACCGGCTAATTTCACGACTGAGAGGGTTCCCGTGTTTGCCACGAGGGCTGCGCGCCTAGATTCTCGTTCCTTTTACCTCGTCCCTCTTCTTACGATTTAAAAACGCGCTGTTGTCGAGAAAGTAACAGACGTCGCATTCCGCCATGAGACTTCGCGCTACGACGAAATTCCAGCAAAATCTTCGTGCTTAGAAGGATTCTCTATGGAAGGATTCACGTGCGCGGCGATTTCACACGATTCGACGAACAGACGCGTGTCTTATCCGCCAACATCGGCTGCAAGTTTCTAACTCGGTCAAATCGGCACGATCGATCGCCTGGAGGAAAGTCGAACCACCATTGGACAATCGAGTCGGTTTTAAAAGTTGCGAGGTGTGGTTACCGCGAACGTAAGTGCAACAGCTAACTGTAAATGCAGCCGCTTTCCGCGGCGAGCCACCGAACTCGTCCTTACGTCGCGGAAAAAACGTCCACGCGCTGCCTACGCCATGCAATCGATACTCGTTCGATAGAAACCGTTAGCCATCTCTCGTTTCGCGTAATCGACAACGATAACGATAGATTTCGCTGCCGGTACGGTGGTTCGTGTCGTGGGCATGCTCTTTGTTTCGAATTACGGTGGAAAGATCAGTCGGAAGATTGGACGATTCGTTTTCAAGTATTTGGTTCGACGAGTGCGAATAAGCTTTCTCGGAGCTAACGAAATCTCCTTCCAACCGTTTGAGTTGCAAGCAGCGCAATGGCGCCGTTTAAATTTTGCGTCGAAAAGTGTCAATACATTTGTATTTCATTGTTATCTTCCGAATAATTTCTATCGAAGAATACTTGAAATATTTATAGACTAATAGTACGCATATATAATATAATATAGATGTATTTCGTAAAGTGACAAATACGACGAGCGCTATTGCGTTGCTTGTTTCTCTTTGCAATCGACTGACAGACTGTTCGGCATTTTTCGACCCTGTTTTTTCAATAATCCTTGCGACTCAAACGGTTCATTCCGTCGTAATACTCGGACCTTTCGTAGGTATTTCGACGTCACGAACCGAGAACAGGACTTTTAACGTTTCCAACTAGTTGCGACGGTTTATACGATTGTTATATGATTCTGTCGTACTTCCTTCAAAGTTCGGGCAGTTTTTTCTGAACGATCGACGAGGATCGCGAAGCACCGCGGCAAGAATAAAACGGAAATATCATCGATATACCAGAGGGACGTTAAAAGCAGTTCCCTGTGTCTCGCAACGTTCTTCCTCTTGAAGTATTGTTCGCGTTGCAACGTCGTCTAATTGATTTAAACCTTATCGGTCGTAAGTCACCTCTCACGTGACAACAGTACCTCGTCGCTACGGTCGCACGTCACGTGGGAGGTGACAACGAGCGAACCTGTCCTGACAACCATATTCCTTCATGTTGGAAATAATTATCCGAAACTCATATATTTGTGATACACCTCGAGAAAAGAAATAATTCCCAACAAAAATGTTATTCTTGCAATACCGAAGATTTCTCGCATATTTAGCGAAACCAGCTACAGCCTAGCGAGAATCGCGTACGAAAAGCTAGCGACCGATAAGGGTTAAATCCCGTGTGCTGAGCGATAATAACTGCTCCTGATAACGAAAGAAAATCGAACGAAGGATAATGGCGGATGAAAATCGTGCGAAGATACCATCCGTCGTATACGAAGGTCGGCATAAGGCGGGCTAATTTCGTTGCAGAGATACTCGGTGGGGAACGTAATTAACGGAGGCCGAGGATCTTTGTGCCTGGTATTCGAGCTGATGAAAATGCATGAGGGGTTGCCGCCCCTCTGTGGGACCTCGATAAACATTTAATAAAGTTTTCTCATAGGCCGGGCACGCAGCACTTTCTGCCGTGGAATAAATTACGGGATCGTGTCTCGCGTTCGTAGAAACACTGGCCGGCTAAATGCCAGTCGGTCTGTTTCATAACTCGCTCCGCTGGCCCGTTCCAGCGCGTATTCCTCTAGATTCCGCCGCGCCAACAAAGATCTTTTTGTTCCTCGGAGCTTTCGTTGCATGCCAGCGACGTACCACGACTCGAGAATCGAATCCGATTCGGGTTTCGTTCGTGATTCCAGCTTCGAACGGTGTATTCGATTACGCCCATTAACCGTGTACGAATTAACCGCCCGTGTGTGAGAAACCTCGCGAGCAGAGCGCCATGCCGTACAATGGGTGTTTTGGTGGAAACTCGAACGACATATTAGCACGCGATGACAGAAATCGAAGGAAGGTCTGTAATCTGCGGCAAGTAACATAGCGGCGAGTGTATTTTCTGGTCGAATAGTCGAGCTATTACGTAATCGGTTACGAACTTGCGATTTCTTGGATATTTAATTATCGAACGAAACGTGGCGGCTAACGTTCGAAGAACTGCTATTCGATTCTATGGGTTCTCTACTACTAACTCGAAGAGACTCGGTAGTCTCTTCCTGAAAACCTTCTGTAAGAAGAGGCGAAGGTGTATGGAAAAGCGGAAGTTTGTCGAACTGGTGCGAATTTCCAGCGGAAACCAGCAGCCCGTGTGCAAATGCAGAAACCACGAACACAGTTTGAAAAGTATCGATACGGCGGACACGCCTCTCCGTGCAAAATCGAACGCGGATCGAAGTTACATTTGGGTCAAGTACGCGCAAAGTATCGCCGCCATTCGACCAACTTTTTTTCGCCTACGAACGCGGACGAGGAAAAAAACCAAAGCGGAGAACAACCGGCGAAAAGAACGACCGGCGTTCTCGTCTCTTTCCCTGGAATTGTATTTGCATCATCGACGCGTATACGTCAGCGTGTAAGAATATGCCAACTGGATAACGACGAAACAGAAACCGCAGTGTCGTTCAGCAATGTATAATATACTATGCTACGGTATACTATATTACACACTACTGTATACAATATTAGGTTGTCCGGAAAGCTTCTTTCATTTTATAAGGAAACAACGGATGCACGACATTTTTCGTTTTCTATTATTTTATCGAATCACGTATGATCGTAAGAATAAAAACGGAAGAAAATGGATCATACGTGATTCAGTAAAATAATACAAATTGAAAGACGTCGCGCGTCTATTGTTTCCTTATAAAACGAAAGAAACTTTCCTAACCTAAAACAACCTAACATATATTTATTACTCCATCTTCCCCCGAGTTAACAGCACGCGTAATATAATCCTCGGATATTTTGACGCCTGTTCGATTACTTTCGGCAACCGCTGTAGGTACATGCGTCTTCTTTCGTGCAAACGTACTTATCGATCGACGGTAATCGATGAAGCGGAAATAAGAGACACGGGGAGGAAAATCCGCGAAACGGCAGAAGATACAACGAAAGAGACGCACGATCTATCGTTTCCTTATAAAACGGAAGAAACTTTCTGGACAACGTAATAGCGGAAAGCTCCGATCCAGTTAACCGGAGAAATTCCGAAGTGCGTTTTTCCGACGAAGCCCCCTATCCTCGTTAAGGTGATCGGCACGCGCGTAAATCTCCATGGTGGTTAACTTTATGGCTCGTAGTCGACATTACCCTTCATTAGCCGCGCCGTACGGCCGCATAAGTCGCGTTCTTCCGGCCGTAATTATCGATTCTCGTGTGTGTGGCATGGCGCATAAATTCTGCGCAAATTAAGAACACTCGTTTACGGCGGACGATATGCGCGAACGAGAGCCGAACTAACTCGATTTTTAGTCGCGTGCGTTCGTTTCGCGCGGCGTCCGTTACAGCGGACTGCGTGGCAACGAACGAACGAACGAGTTGCTGCGATATAGCAGAGGCGCTTTTAGTCTCTTGGACGAATTAGCAGGACGATTGGATAGAGATGGATCGAGATTTGCGAGGAAGCGTTTAATTTTTCCAACGTATCGTTTCCCAGACGATCCGTCCGTCGGAACGGACGTTGCAACGAAGGAGATTCTAAGGCCAATTTAGGTTCGCTCTGAAAGTACGCGCACTCTGCTGGTAAAGCAGAAAACGGAAGAGGCTGCCCTTAACCCCGCTGCGTTCTCTCCACCAATCTCGAGCCAATTATATTTTCCACAGCTTTGGAAATATGTCAGCGCGTGATTTCTCGTTTCGATGCTGCGTGAAACGTCGCCTAAGAAGCGTTGCGTTACAAATTTCGTTTGTTAGCGAAAACGAGGTGAGAATGGAAATGTAAAGATTCGAGGATCGTAGGCGGAGTTAAGAAGAAGCCTAGTGGCATTCGAAGCGCGACTACTGATGCGTAATACGCGATAATAACAATACAGCGTACGATTTGAATTAATTATTTGAATTAATCGATGGATGAAAAGGCCAAAATGCACTGGAAAATGTGAGCATGGCGTATGTGGCGTTTCGAATCGCTGAACACAGATACCGGTATCGACAAACGCGCGAGATCGACCGGCTTTCGCGATATTTCGCCAAATAAGGAACCGATCCCAAACCAGTTCCCTTTGCTCGTAACCTGATAGCAGCGATTCGCGTACACACGATACACGAAGTTAGCCGGTCGTTGCGGTGGCGAGAGTCGCGTCGCGTTGAAAAACCATCGTCTCGCGGTTGCTTGGCATTCCGAACCGTGTCTTCGATGACAGAGCCGACAGCCGTCGATCAAAGGTACAACAAGGAGTAGACAGAAGCCGGTGGTCGACGAGAAACGTGCTACATAGCCGCTGATTTCCTCCGAGAATACACCGTGTGCCATGAGGTACTTGCGTCGAGCATCGTTCGCGCTGTATCGTTTTAAACGCGCCTTCTTACATACTTGCAACACACGCAGCATCTTTTACTCGTACACAGCTATTTGCAAACGAGAAATTCAACTGCCACGCGTTTTCCACGTCCACTCGTTTTCCAGCGAATCGGTTCTCTCGCGGTTTCTTATCGCCGGAGACTACGCAGTCGTGGCGGGTCGTATTTATTAACCAGTTAGCTGTTTTCGACGAGTATTTATACGAGTATACGAGGAGAAGTGGCAATATTTCGCGCCACGACGAGCTGCGTCGGCGACGAAATTTAAAAAAACGGTCGTTTCGTTACAACTTGAATTGCGCGTCGGAACAGCCACGCGTACTCCGTGCTCGACGAGTCGCCGCTTACTTTCTGAGACACATTTTAGGCAAAGAGTCGGCAACGGCCGACTGCTTGATCAAATCAGCTATTTTAATTGAAAATAACCGAAGCAATATTCAGGCATAAATAAGTCGAAGATCGCGATGGACCGATAGACAGAGTCGGGAAAGAGATGTAAGTCGAAGTTGATATCGGATCGTTGGAATTTGGGTTGCGGTAGAAATAGCGAAATAGGCGAAGCGTTAAGTGGAAAAGAAGGAAGGTCTAACGAATTGTTTGAACGATGATCGTCGCAGACGTAGAGAGCAGCGTTGCGTTTTCTCGTGTTGTCAGCGGTGTGTCCGCTGCGGCTGCGGCGAGCCGCGCTTCCCCTTCTCCCGTTTCACGAGAAACAACCGCGAGCAACTGGTTTGACTTGTATGTTCGTTAACCGGGACCGTTTCGAAGAAGCGCGGCGAGGGAATTGTAAAACCGTTGTCGCGAAAACTCTCGAACGCTGCGTGGGCAAGCTCGAGCAACGCGAGGAACTATTTGCATATAAAACGCGTGAGCAGAATGGCGGAAAAAACGAACGGACTTGGAACTGATGGATCGTCCGATGGAAACGGAAGTCGACGCAGTGCGTACGCGTGGCATCGATAAAACGCACAAGGACCAATTAGATATCATCACGGTGGAGGGCTTGCGAAACAATACGCGACGCGCGCCTTGCAGAAATTATAGATCTCATCGGGCCGCAGATACGGCGATCTGAAATTACAGACGATGCCGATGGTAACGCGCGCGTGCTCTTGCTTACGACCACTCGAAGACAGTTGCAGACGCTGGCCGTCGCTTCAACGCGCTCGCAGATGCTTCTGGCCGCTCGAAAATGCTTCAACGCGCTCGCAGATGCTTCTGGCCGCTCGCAAATGCTTCTGGCCGCTCGCAAATGCTTCTGGCCGCTCGCGAACGCTTGCGGATGTCGGCGGTCGCTTGTCCGTGGCCGCTGTACGCAAAGAGGAGTGGCGGTCGTTTAAGAGCGTTTACAGTCGTCTGTGATCGCTCGCGAACGGGAAAATGCGTGGCATACACCGGCTACGAAAGCTATTTGCACGCGAATTGCGCTTACCGTAGAATTTACGAGTCGATTATCGGGTTCGAGCGTATCGAATCATCTAGCCGCGTTTTCGTGCGAGCGCGCAGGTTTGATACGACGAAAGATGAGATGCAAGTACTGTTCGTGGTCGTTGTACGTACGACGATTAACGTTACACCGCTGAGTACGCTCGGCGAGATCAAACTTTACGATCTGACGAGGCACCGTCTTCTTCGAAATTTGTCTCTGACAAAGAGAAACAACGTCGGACGACGATCATTTTTCGTCGTAAGGCGAAATCGAAGTATTCGCGTTGCATAGCAAGAAGAGAAAGTTTGATGATCGAATGTCCGCGCTGGCAATGCCGCGCGCTCGCCGATTGACCCTTTGCAACGGCACGTGCCTCGTCTGTTATCAATTAATCGACTAATAAATAGCCTACGCCCTACGAGAACGCTGGTTTAGTTTAGCAGCTCGGATCTCATCTGCTTGCAACACACGTGAAACGATCTTATTTAAAGCTGTAGGCAGCGACGCTCGTTAATTGCACACGGATGTTACACGAGTCGCAGACGAGGCTCGTCCGCGAGGCAAAACTTTCTGCTAATTACGCGCGAAATTTGTTTGAAGCGGGCTGGCTCGTAGTCGCGCGGCACGTTTCTCTGGAAATTTCCCTCAACGCGCAGGCAATTGGCAATTCGAAGATCATAGGAGCGCGACTTTGTGTGCCGCTGTTTGCCGTGTCTTATATTTTACGGACACCTTGTGATATCTCTCAAGCCTCGGATCGTCGAGTTACTCGAATTCCACGCTGTTTGACGATATCGTCGCCCTATGGAAGAAAAAAAAAAAAAAAAAAAAGAAAGAAAATAGCCGGTCGAATTGTTTCAGAGCACCGATACGAACGAGTACGAAACTGCGACAAACGTAACGTTACCTAGCGACCGTTTTCTTCGAGTTAAAAACAACCGATTTGCTTATTTGCAATCTGAGCAGCTCGAAAACGAGTCTTTCGAATCGATCGAGTCGTCGCGGTAAAGATATTTCAAGTTGCTCGAATTTGAATCGTTTAAATCGGAGGATCCTAGCGGGACGCGAAACTCGAAAGTCGAAACGCGCGATCAAAACCCCGTTTCTTGAACCGTTCGCCTTAGCTACGGCGATCGCCTCGGTTCAATTTAATTTTATTCGTTAGAAACGTCGCGTCGGACTCGAGAGGGCAATGGCTTCGAACGGACGCGATAGAAACGACGACTCGTCGTATACGTTCGACGCGTGTACCACCGGTGCTCCACGCGCGTACCGTCTGGCGGATTTTTGTTTGAAAATAAACTAAATTAACTGGCGTATTTTTCGCGCGTTTTCGCGCCGCCGCTGGAAGGTTCTCAGGGCGACAACGGCGAACAAAAATCCAGTAGCTCGAGTAGTCGGTAACCGTGACTGTTCTCGGCCCGAAGGAGCTTTTGTTTCGCGGCGAGAACAATCCACGGTCTGAAGAGCATGCTGAGACGGACCTCCGTGTATATCGATCCTCGGTACATCTGCCGTTTCCGGCCTTGCTACCGGTGCTCCGCGAACAGCCAAGCGGTTCAGCGGTCGGAAACGCAAGAATTCGCCGATACGATCGCAGCTCCAATCGTTTTATCCGATCAACGTGTTCCGTCCGCCTTGTCTTCTTCTCGTTTCTTCTCGTCAGCTTTACGTTGTTGCGTATCCGTTCTAGCAAACGCGATATTTCCATTTCTTCGTCCTCTTCGTTCGTTCGATCGTCGATCGCGATCGGAAGAGCACTTTGAAGCGTTTTAACGTTTAAATCTGGGAAATTGAACCTAAAATTGCACATTCCTCGTTACGTGTTTCGTTCGTCCGGCTTCGTGCAAATTCTTGCATTAAGAAAAACCGGGATACCGATTGATCGGACGATAAGAGAAGAAGCAACGACGGACGTACACAATTTACAAATACGTTGAATTCCGAAACCGGTCATTCGACCGAGCCTGGTTAAGGTTAGCGCGCCATATCAGCATATTTCTTTTTGTTTCTTCTTCCGTTCGACTATTGTTATCCATCTAGCCTGAGGTAATATTTATTTATTCCGATAGAACGTAATATCTCTATCTTCTCCCTTTCTTTCCTTCGGTTCTCGTTAAACGTAATGGAAACTCGCGCGATCGCGCTTTGTCCGTTCCACGTAACGTTTTCTCATCTTTTCATCTTTCGTCGGCGGTTCTCTCGAAAAAGAACGCTTGGCAAATTTCCTTTCCACCTGACGGAAGGTGGCGCGTGGACGAAAGAAAGTCTCGTGGACTGGAAACTTGCCGAAAGGTATTCTTTATTCAGGCAAAAGGACAGTTTGATCGCCGGGCGTCGTCTCGCAGTGCCCCCCCGTCCAATGAAATTCGTCAGGCCTGTTATTAACGTTAATCGCAGGAATATCGCGACGAGGGCACCGAGGCTGCGGCCGATTATAAAGCCAAGATACACGTTGCGTTGTTAAGAATCGCGCGAGCTCGCAGACGTTCTCTGTTCTCTGTTCTCTGTTCCCAAGAGCATTGACTCACCGGGTGTAACTGACTTACTCGACAAGAATGTAAATGCTCGAGCGTTGGTGGTCGTATCGATGACAGAGAGCCGCGTCGTTCGCGATTACACCGAGCTCCGCCAACCACCGACTAGTTCGCCACGAGCATATTCCGATCTTCGACGTACGTATTTCTAAAATACTTTCATCCATACGAACGTTCGATCGCGTTAACGTAATTCCGCCGTTGCTCGCGTACGGTGCGTGCGTGTGCGTACGGTGGCCGTGGAAAGTTTAAAACGCACTCTGGCGCGTAATTAATCGCGAATACCGATAACGACACGATCGCTGGCTTTCGCGACGAACGAAATCGAACAGAGATCTTTGCTGCCTTGATCTTGCTTAGAAAGAAGAAGAAAGAAAGAAAAAAAAAGAAGAAGAATAGCGTCGATACGCGTGTATCGACTTCGCATCGAACGTGTTAATGGTAAAACGTGTTGAAAAAGAAGAAGAAGAAGAAAAAAAAAAGAAACATTCTTTGCCATGTCGACAACGGTCGTCCGTATCATCGTAGCCTTTCGTAATAAAATTTAACCGTTTCGTTCGATCGCAACTCCTTTTTCTAAGATCGTGTTACGCTTTTCCCATCGCTCGTCCCGCAATCGCTCTTTCGCGTTAATTTGCTTCGACTCCTCGATTATCCTTCTTTCGTCCTCCGGCGAATATATACGCGTATCGTATAACCTTCGAATCGAGCAACATTATCGGCAGTCGTGCATGACGAGTATGTGGTTTGATCGTTTGCAGGAACACGTTGATCGAGCAGAGCAATGGCGGTGTTTGGGCTGGTCTCGGCGGTGGCCGGGTTCGTCAAGGTACGATACTTAGTGGACAAGGCGATCATCGATAACATGGTGTTCAGGGCGCACTACAGGATCACCTGCGCTATTTTGTTCGCCTGTTGCATCATCGTCTCTGCCAATAATCTGATAGGTAAGCAGAGCCGCGGCTTCTTCCTTTCCGGGAAACGCCGCAAGAAACTTTTCCGCGGAGCGCGGGCGTTGTCGCTGGGCTCGCGCGAAATTTTGCAACTCGTCGTACGTGCATGGTCGCAGTCGCGCGTGTTAAATGGCAGCCAAGGTTCCTCGGAATCGCGGAGGAATTGCGAGTGAAAGAAAGAAACGTTCCTACGAACACGTTGTTTTACGTACAAAGACCGGGTTCCTCGTAACGATGACTTAACCGTGCTTTATGGAGAAACACAGCGGCGCGGGCGAAGATTTCGACCGAGCCATCGACCAGCGAGATCTCGTTAATTTTTAGCGCGCACGTTTACGCATACGCGGGCACTTCGGAGATGCGAAGATACGCGCACAATGCGCCTACCGTTCGCACACGCGGTAAGTACGGTAAAGCGTGTCCGCCGTAAAATTTATTAGGCGAGACAGACCTTTCCGTTCCCTTTTCTCTCTCTTTAGCCATGTTCTGAAAAATAGAAATACGAACGTCTACCTAATCGAATCGTCGCTTTGCAAACACAAAGTATCTCGGTCAGAAAGCAACCGTAGCTCGTAACGCGGCAGTGGAATCCAGCCGCGCAGCGAACGCGTTCGTCCGCGTGATTCCGACGATCAGTCGGCGCGTAAGCGAATTAAGGAGGTAAAACGATCCTCTTGCTTGACCCACGGACGATGGGTCGCAGATGAAACGTGGTCGGTTGCACAAATAGCCGATACCGTTGCGTGGCAGCGCGTACAATGGGGTGGACGGACGATCGCGATCGCAGGCGCGCAGCGGCTGGTTTCGAGGACGCGCGTGCTTGTTTGTCGGTGGACGGAGCGTACCAGGGCCGATCACGGGTCACAGCCACAGCTGCTGGTCACGCGGACGACGAGGCCCTCGCACCAGATTCGCCACGTAACGCGCGCTATCAACGCGTTTAACGAACGAACGAGCTATCAGCTGCCGCGCGCCATGCACCAGCACACGTTTCGCACGTGTGTCGTAGCGAGTCTCCTCTTTCATCCTGCTCGTTGCCAACGGTCGTTCAACGTTCTCGCCGACAGGGAATCGCTGCTTGCATAATTTTACGCGCAATTGTGCTTGTAATCAAACGGATAATGAACGGTCGTTGTCTAACGAGGTCGTTCGCGATCGAGCACGCTCGTCGGTCCGCGCGACGTTTCGCAAAACGCGTGTCGACGAGGTCCGAGCGTTTTCGAGTGTCCTCGCTCGATCTAGTTGGCCGAGAAACTGTGTGCTCGCCGGTCGATCGCGTGCGAATAGAAGCAGAGAAGCGCGTATCTACGCAACTTCGTATCTTTGTGAATTTCGCGATCGAAGCGTCGCGATTCTATTCTCGAAAGGCGACTTTGAGATTTTCGAAACGCTCTGCGAGCTACAGCTTCCCAACGAACTTCTCTTCCATCTTCCACAGTCCCAAGTACAGCCGATCGGCTGAAAGATGCTGGAAAGAGCCAGCGAATAATCGACCGCGATGCTTGCAGGTGATCCGATAAACTGCCTGAGCGACGGAGGTGTACCGGACAACGTGATAAACACGTATTGCTGGATCACGTACACGTTCACGTTGCCGCAGAACAACGCGAAGCCGGTGGGTACTCACGTGGCTCACCCTGGTCTCGGCGGTGACTTTGGCGAGAAGAGATATCACTCGTACTATCAGTGGGTGCCCTTCATGCTCTTCTTCCAAGGTATCCTATTCTACATGCCCCATTGGATATGGAAGCAGTGGGAAGAGGGCAAGGTGAGAATGATATCCGAAGGTATGAGGGGAGCCTCGATCGATAACAAGCCCGAGCGACAGGCCAAGTCTCAGCGTCTGGCCAAATACGTTTACGACACGTTGCACCTGCACAACACATACGCGGCTGGTTACTTCTTCTGCGAGGCTCTCAACTTCGTTAACGTGGTAAGTGGCGCAGCGGATGAAGGGTCGCCGTTCTCTTTACGCAACGATCGTGAGCTTCTCTTTTCGGTCGGCTCGGACGCGTCTGTACGTCGAGCGACGAGAGATAACGAGAGATAACCGCGAGAGAGCAGCGAATTTTCGTATTCGGCGAGAGACGCGCGACGGGTCGATCCGTCGCGTTCGAGAAGTTGGCAAAAATCGTCGGACGATTGCGTGCTTGCAGGTGGGAAATATATTCTTCATCGACGCGTTCCTCGGAGGAGCTTTCCTGTCCTATGGCACGGATGTACTCAAGTTCAGCAATATGAATCAAGAGCAACGCACCGACCCGATGGTGGAAGTGTTCCCGCGGGTAACCAAATGCACGTTCCACAAATTCGGTGCGTCCGGGACTATCCAAAAGTTCGACGCCCTCTGTGTTCTGGCCCTCAACATCCTCAACGAGAAGATCTACATATTTCTCTGGTTCTGGTTCATAGTTCTGGCGGTATTGTCAGGTGTCGCTCTGCTCTACAGCATGGCCGTGGTCTTACTGCCTAGTACCCGCGAGACTATTCTGAAGAAACGATTCAAGTTCGGCACGTCGGCTAACGTGAGCGCGCTCATCAGGGAGACACAGGTAAAGCGTTTTACCTAACTATAGCAGGTCGGCCGTTTATTTTCAAAACAACGTTAAATCGGCTCGGTTCGCCGTGTCTTTCGAGATATCTTGTTAAACGCCGGGCGGCAATTGGATGGAAAAGCCAGGCGATACTCGATAATAACCGGTTTGAATACGTAGGTTTCGTGACGAGAACGTATCCATTGTTTGTACGTATGTAAATTTACAGGTCGGCGACTTCCTGTTGCTTCATCTGCTGGGACAGAACATGAACATGATGATGTTCAACGAAGTGCTGGACGAGCTGTGCCGTCATTTGAACCTCGGCTCGACGAGCGGAGCGTCACCGACCTCGGTGCCATCGGCGCCCAGCACTCTCGAGATGTCACCGATTTACCCGGAGATCGAGAAATACGCGAAGGACACCGAGATCTAATGCTTACGCCCTCTCCGACCATATTTCTGTCTTCTCTTTTGCATTGTGATAAGGCCCGAGGTGATCTCCCTTGCCGACACCTTCGGTCTCTCGAAAAACGTTTGTGCTATCGACGGTTAAAATTTGCTCGCAACGAAGGAACACGTTGATCGAACACGCGACAGCAACGACATCTTGCCACTTGCTTCTCCAACCGCGTATCAACGCGCGCACGTTACTCGCGCCGTGCCACGGAAACGGTAAAACTAATTCGCCATAAAGCGACAGGTACATATCGGAAATCTGTTATCGTAGCCGTCTATTCTTTCCTACCATTTATAGCACAAACTAGCGTTAGGTTATCGAACACGAATGTGTAACGTAGACGATAACGCGCCACGCTTTCGGCAACGCGTGTACGAGCGTCGTCGTCTATCGCTGTTAAATCGTAGTCGGCCGAATTTCACACGCACGAGCGTTTCGTCGATTATCTCTAATATCGCGTAACGGTGTCGCGTTCGCCAGCCTGTAGTTGCGTCCTCCAGCACGATAACAACACCGCGAACCATTGCCACGGAATGTCAAACAGCGAACGCCACCGACTCTTTCTCTTCCACAAAATCGATCGCCGTTACTCGTCGATGCTCGCATCGATCGTGTTCCTCGATTCCTATTTGCGTTACGCGTACACATTCCTTTTGTATCAATTTGCGTGACGAGACAAGTGCCTTTTTGCGGAAGCGCGTCAATTTGCGTTCGACGCTGCGTTGCCGACGGAGCAGCTGCGACGTTGTTGGTTTATACGGTATCGATAAGGTTTCGCCAATTAAGATGTCGGGCTACGCTTTCCGTTCGTATGGTTTACGAAAAACACGATACCGTGGTATTTGGACGAAACGTTGCTTTTTCAGCTAATGATAGAACGAGACTGTGTAAGTTTTTCTAGAAACGATAGAAATAAACACGAGAAGAGTATATTTATAAGGACACAGATTGTCAACAGCGCTCTTATATCTTTTACGTATTAGTTTTTAAAATACTATGGCACTATGCCCGCTGTTATAGACACGCGATCTACGTGTTATTCTTTCTGTTCTCTTCTTTTTGTATCCGTGCGTAACTGGTGCAATTACCGCAACGAAGTTAGCGCGAACAACGTTATACTTTGCGGCGAAGTTGGCGCGAACCGTGTAAAACTTCGTTAACAAGATTATATTACACTTAAGGGGCATTGCCGATTATTCGCAGCGACGTTTTCATTTTTTCATACAAAATTCGAGCGTACACGCGGTAGTGTCTGTATTTCAACAGCTACAGAGACTCGTGAATAGAATCGACCGAAGAGTTCTTTCGATTCGAACGTTCCACTTTATCCGATGGATTTCCATTCTACGTAGCCGTCGAGTTTACGTTCTTCAAATTCGCTTACGCGCTTCTGTATACGTATGTACGAGCGAAATTGTACAGAGAGTTTATATCGGACAAATTAGAAGCGCACATCGATCAACACACTACTCTACTCTTAAGAGTATTCGATACGTTTTCGTTTTTCAATGTTTGGAAAGCTTCGTCGAAGGAACTTTCGCTGTCCTGCGCGTTGTCGCTCGTTCGAATTCCCGTACGAGTAACAATCGTGCGTGGAAGGACGAAGCGGTTTGCCGAAACGAAGCGCGATAACGCTTGACCTATGTTTCGCAGCAGCGTCGGAATCGTTCGAACCGTTCGTCAATTGCTCACGTTCGTTTCGCGCGACTCGCAATTTCTCGCGAGGATGTTACAACGCTGCCGATAACTATATGCAATGACAATAATAACTTTACTATTAAGTAGTTTATCCTAGTTAGTACGTTGTATCGCTGATGTTTAGTCGCGATTCGAGCGATAGATCACGACAGATGTATAAGAGACGAATGTGCCTTCTTTGTTAGTATACCGCGATGATTTAGCGCTTAGGATTTCTGTAAGACGACGCGTTTAGAAATTGATAAATGCTCATTTGTAAGGAAGCGAACGCGAAGACTGCCAACACGTGCAACGGTAGATGTAACGGGAGCAAATGATAGAAGAATCTAAAGAGCCAATTGTAGAATAAAGATTATACACTTTCTGTACGAAGAATCGTAGCGCTGCTTCCTGATTGCTGGTTTTCGTAGCTGGTATCTACCGGTGTAAAGCAGACCCCGGATTCGTTCGATCGTAATCTCGCACTGCTTGGCCGTCGTTTCACGGCGAGTCGAACGGCGAAGCAAGCAACGACGATAGGAGGAAGTTCGTAATCGTTCGATAAATTCCATTAAAATTTCATTAAAATTAAATTCCGCTTTCGGAACCAGCCACTCGATCGGGCGTATATCGTTATCGGTAATCGCGCTGTCGCGTTCATCTTCCACGTTCGCGATTCTCAACTTTCAGTTGCAACTTACCGATTTCCCCAGTCCACTTTGTTGATAATTCGCAACTTCAGTTCCCGCGTTTGATCGGTGGTGAGAGTGCCGGCCAAAAGTTGTCGCCGCCATTCCAGCAGTTCCCGCATCACTTTGCGCAGCGTGTCGAACTTGTAGTTCACCCGTTCCTGATTTCGTTCCAGCGAAAATACATCAGTCAGTTAGAGAAAAATAGAAATAGATCGCGCGCAAGGATTAAGAGCCGAGCGGGACGACGAAGGAAGCTCGACTTTACGTACGCTTGCGCGTGTATCGCGATCTCTGCTTGCTTTCGATTTTCTGCTTGATAAGGAGAATCCTTCGAGAACGCTGCTCTGTTAACGCCAAACCTACCACGGCGGTCAAATTATTTATTATATATATATATATATATATATATATTTAAATTCTAAGAAAATTAGATTTAAAAATATAGAAATTTAAAAATTTTAAAATGGACAAAATCAAATTATTAAATTATACGTTTAAAGGTTATCGCGTCGCTTGCTAATCTGTGACTTTTCGTAAAATATGCGTACGATGTGTTCTTCGGTATCTGTTTCTAGTTTGCTTTTTTTTTCTCTAAGAAAAATTTCTAGTCTCTTCTGCCTATCAATAAGTATACAAGAAGGTAGGTTTAGCGTTAATCGCGAAACCGCGTACGTTGTTCGATACGAATCGCCATTGGCAAGCGGAGATTCAGAAGCTGGCTCTGTTTTTTCTCTACCGTGTCGTTTCTTCGCGGCGAATCGCAATAGCCGATTTCGACCAATCGCGAAAGTGCAACGTTTCGCGAACTCCTTATATTCGCGATAAGTACGTCTCGATAGACGCTTGGAAGACTCTGGCGTTCGTTGTTTTCCAGAAAAAACAGACCTAGCCCTTAAGCTAATCGCCAGTGGCATTTTTTCACGCATGCTGCGACCTTCGTAGCGTGGTCCTTGGCACCGTACCAAAAGATCCGCGCACAATTCCATTATCGATCGAACAGCGTGCCACGTCGGTCGTTAAGAATTCGAACGAGTCGCCACGACGACGTTCCCGTTCTTTTTCCTTCGTTGCTTTTCCGCCCTTCGCTGCGATTTTCATCACGCGAAAGTATACGCGCGGCAGAGCTAGTGGGCTTCGTCGCAGAAAGCATTTCCAACGACCAGCCATTTGCCCTCGTTGTGGCGAAAAATAAGCGAGCAAATGGAAAGGGTTCATTGTAGCGTGGAGAGTCGTCGGCTCACTCACCACGTAGAGTCTCTTCCATATGCCGCCCCATTCTCGCAGCACGAGGGTGACTTCTCGCACCACCGGATCTTCCAAAGGTATCACCGACTCGAACAGTCCCTCGTTCTCGATTTTGCATGGTTTCAGATGAACGTACGAGCTGGGGAAGATTCCTTTGACCGCGCGGTTCTTGGTCGAGAAGCCTCTGTACCAACCTACGAGCAATCCATCGTTCAATTCGACTCGTCGATCGACGTTGACTCGTGCTAAAGTTCGTAAACGATACGCTGAACCACGAGCGATCTCGTGTCTCGTCTTACCTGTGCATTCCTCCAGGATCTGCACGGTTTCTCCGATCTCCAAGGGAAGCCCATAGCGCGTGTCTCCTCGCCAATTGTAAACGGCTGTAAAAGAAGAGAAAGAACGGCGAGATAAAATGATATCGTCAGGTCGTGTAAGTTCTGCTCGTCGTACGAGTTGTGTCTTTTATACGTTCGATTTACGGTATACGTGCATCGATGGCATAGTAGGAGGAGTGTTCCATTTAATATCGTAATATCGAAGGAAAAGGCGCAGGACGATATATACGGTGAACTGTTATTTCGAATTAATCGATGGTGCGTGCCGACTTGTTATACGCCGCTGGGATCTCTTAGACGAAATAACTAACGCAACGTAACTCTCTCTCTCTCTCTCTGTCTTCCTTTCTCTTTATCCGCGTATCGACCGCGTCGCACCACCGTGCAAATATTATGATTCGTGGCGCAGATGGCCCACTGGGGAGGAAGCGAAATCTCCTCGACGCTCGACGCCTCGTAGCGCACGAGAGACCGAAACGTATATGGCTCGTTATATTATATCGCGTTGTGCCACGTTTTATCCAAGGATTCACATTTACAGAGACGATAGAATCCATTTAGAAAGGGCGACCGATCGAGATGAAATTTAACGGGTTTTATGGGAAGAAATCGACAATTCGCGTTCGAGCGACGCGGTTCTCCTTCGTTACAAATACTCTGCCGTGTGTTCTTTCGTTTGTCACCAACAGGTAGCCCAGAGGCATCGTTCGTTTGATCCGCCTAATCTAATCTCATACGGCAGCGATCGGTCGTTCATCGACCGTTTCGGTCTTTAAGCTCTACACGCGCGCGTGTATCTCTCAGCTAAATACGTGGATCGAGAATTTACGATCTTTCCACGTATATCGAGAAATTCTAGCTACAGAGTCGACAGCTTAGATACGTTTCGACGAGTCCGATGGATATATCTCACAGGTATTTTGATCGGGAGTAGCGGTATCGTTGAGGCGAAAAATTCGAGAAAGTCTGGAAAAAATTGGAATTAGTTTCGCACGGAAGAGATCGTGTTCGAAGCGTTGGCAAGTGGAATCTGTGGCCACGTACGCGATTCGAAGTGTCTCAGGTGCCAACGCTAGAAAGGAGCGAATGTGTGAGAAGCTCGTGGACGAAGGGTTAAAGATGGGAAGAGAATCGGCGCGTGTCCTTTCGTGGAAGTGTCAGGCCACGATAAACGAACTCCGGGGCACCGGATACGCGTGACGCTGCACGCACGACGAGCCAGCTTCCGGTCCTCCGGCGGAGAAACGCACGCGAGACGCATCTGAATGAGCGCGTCTCTGGCCTCCGCCTCGCCTGCAACCGTACACGCGTACGATTCACCGACGACCGGCCACGGAATGTGTGTTACGCGTTTGCTCGCCTACCACCGCTACACCGGAACAATAAGCGTAGATACCGCGACCAGACTTTCGTCCATTTCGAAACGCCCTGGCTTTTTCTCGCCTTCTCCAACGACTTTAACGTTGTCGTTTCGAAATGTCCGCGTATTGGCGTTGGAAGCGATATAACGCAGTCGTGTATAATGATAATAGGCGAATATTTCTGCAAATTCGTATCTTTACGAACGCGACTAGGAAATTGCTATTTAGATAATAGAGATTCATTGCAGTTATCAAATATTCTGATGAAAATTGGATACGTTATATGTACCTTTATGTACGAATAATAATCTGCGAATATTTCTGCAAATTTATATTTTTACGAACGCGACCAGGAAATTGGTATTTAGATAGAGATTTATTTCAACTATGAAATATTCTGACGAAGATTGGATATATTATACGTGTTTTCGTGTACATCAGGTAGAAAGAATATAGCGGAGTCAGAAATAATAATCTGCGAATAATTGTGCAAATTTATATTTTTACGAACGCGACCAGGAAATTGGTATTTAGATAGAGATTTATTTCACCTATGAAATATTCTGACGAAGATTGGATATATTATATGTACTTTTATGTACATCAGATAGAGACAATACGAATATTTGTGCAAATTCGTATTCTTATGAACGCAGTTAGATAATATAGATATGTGGTTCGCTCGTTAAATATTACGATGAATACATATGGCGTGTCTTGAATTTCCGGTTGCAAGCGTCATTTATAAATTGATTTTTAAATTTTTTACTCGCCTTCCAATTAAAGTTTCCCCGTATTCCATTGTACGCAAGCTTCCATTAAAATTAACTCTCTCTCTCTCTGCCGCTTTCTATTCCTAATTACTGTATCGGTAAAAATTGACTCGTGCAACTAAAAATGGAAGGAACTGATTTCGATAACGATTTGAAATCTAACGCTTGCGATAAGGCTCGAGCGTTTTATCTCCACTCAAATCTTTCCTCTGTTTCAACGACCAAAACTCGTACACTTTCAAGCCCGATTAGTTTTATGACCATTTATTATCTCCTCCATCAAGAAGTATGTAAGACGTCGTGATGACTACACAACTGTGATAAAACGTGTTTCTGGTCTACGATTCGAACGAATCGAGATAAGACCACTACATTCTCACGAGTTGTAATGTTCGACAGTTTTCAGTGTTATGAGAAACATCGAACCGAAATGATTTGGCCCGTAGAAAAATATCGGCTCACGGAAATATATCGCGAACGTACGCTGTTCTGAACGATTATCAGATTCAATTAATTTATTGCATCTAACGATCGTTCGGTTCGATTAATTCATTACAGGAATCAAGCAAACAGGAGCGAAAGACAGATTTACAGATATTGGGTCGTCCGGAAAGTTTCTTTCGTTTTACAAGGAAACGATGGACGCACGACATTTTTCCTTTTCTATTATTTTACCGAATTACGTATGATCGTAAAAATAGAAACGGAACAAAAAGGATCATAATCCCTTAAAATAATAAAATAATAGAAAAGGAAAAATGTCGTGCGTCTATTGTTTGCTTATAAAACGAAAGAAACGTTCCGGACACCTTATATTAATATCGGAATGTGACAGTTGTTGTTCCACAAGGAGTAATCCAATTAATTATTATTCATTTTTATTCTCCAAATTGAGTAATCTAGAGAACGTAAAGATACACAGGGATTTTTGAAAAATGCGAGGAAAATTGCAGTTTCATAGAGAGGTAATACAATGTTTGAAACAACGGAGCGAACGAATTACTCGATTCCTCTGCGAAGAAAAGTGGAATACGCGTACATCGTTGATTAAACATCTTTATACAAAACTAACGATCATCCACGTATTTTTGAAGCAACGCGAACGAACTTATCGCGCGACCTAGTGTTTATTCGTTGTCATATTCCGATATTGATATTAGGTTGTGCGGAAATTTTCCTTTTCTATTATTCTCCTGAATCACGTCTGATCCATTGTCTTCCGTTTCTATTATTACGATCGTACGTAATTCGATAAAATTGTTTCCTTATAAAACGAAAGAAACTTTCCGCAAAACCTAATACATTCGGCGTTCTCTTTCAGCCCTAACGAAGGACTATTCTCCCTGGACTTTGCGTTTCCCACGATGGAAACGTGTCGAAGACAACGCGCGTCATATATACGTACAATATATACATAGTACATACGCGCATGGTAGCGAGGAGATGGGAAAAACGCGAATTTTTTGTCCAAGCTTCTCGAGGGGCTGACAGACGCGAACAAAGGGAGACGTCGAAACCTTCGCATGGAAAGTCCCTTTGCCAAACGGTTCCCCCGTGAGTTTTCCCGGGAAATTAAATCGATAACTGCCGTTCTCCCGTGTAAAACGGCCGCCACGCAGGCATCCGTGCTTTCTCTGTATCCTTCGTTCGCCCGTACGTACGAGGTGACCGTTAATTCCAGAACGCCCTCTATCGAAAACCGAATATCGCAACATTTGCACGATCAATGCGGACAGTCGTATACGGTAAACCGGGCACGTGCGACTTTATTTCGTTCCGCAAATACGCCGCGATTCGTGTTACGATCGTAGTCGGACAGATTGCGATGCAGCGAAGCGCGAGGATAGGAAATCGCCAACGACGAAATTGCGGCGCTTTCGCTTTCCGGAAAATCCAGCCTGAAGGCTAGTAATCGTTACACGAGTTCGATCGTACCGCGGTTCTCGAATTCTTATCTTCTCGGTATATCGCTGAAGAAGTCACGCTAAGGAAGAATTTGTTCGCAGGTTGTTCGAATTTGGCAGATTCCTTCGCCCGAGAAAGATACGAACCGGTGGAAAACGAGGCGGAAACGCAGCAGAGCGAGGCAAGGTAGCGCTGCAAAAATATTTGTCGAGCGTGCGACAACGTTTTATTCTTTTGTATTCTGACGATACTTCGCTGCAAGACCGATCACGATCCGAACATTTACGAACGCGCGAGTCGAGCAATCCATCGACGATTTCGTGGTCTCGAAGAGGCAGCGAATTCCTTGCAAGAGGAAAACTAATCAGCTGAGAAAGAAGCAGGAAACAGTCGTACACTTGAATATCCGATATACGAAGACACAGAAAAGAAAGATGTTCCAAACGCTCGTTGTATCTGTACCGCGTAACCGACACGCAACTTTCCAATCTCGTAATCGGTCTCACAACCTCTGAAAATCGAACCAGCGGTTCCTTGTTACACGAATTGAAGCCAACAGGCTGCGGGAATATTTGCTGGAATTGCGTAGCGAACCGATAACTCGTTAGCCTGGAAAATTTGATTAGCAAAGCGGAGCTTGTTGCCAAACGGTGGACGAATCGTAGGTAGCGTAGTTACCGACGGAGAGACGAACAAATTGCTACGACTGGAAGAGGAAGGGTAAATATATAAAGAAGGACGGGAAGAAGGGGAAGAAAGTTGGAAGATGGCAGAGGAAGGTTGGATGGTAAGGAGGCAGGAAGAGGAACGAGAGGGAAGGGAAGACGAAAGAAGGGCGAAACGGTCGCATTGCGGTAGGCGAACACGTGCGTGCGTGCATAAATGAATAAGTTAAACGAGATCGAAGACCGATAGCTGCTAAATGACCGTATTTTATCGGCTTTTACTCGCTAGCGACGTTACGCGATCGCGATATCAAAGTGCCAATGCGTTGCTTGTTTTTGCATGGAAAAAGAAAATTACGCGATGATTTTTACGCGAACAATTACGTAACGCGCGACCGAGTATAATTCTCGCCGTCTAACCGTTTCTCGGAATCAGATTTGTTCGAGTTAATTGTCGCGTAATGGCACACCCGCGTCCAGAAGCGCATACGGTGTTACGAGATGAAAAATTAAGCAGATCTGCGTGATCGTTAGGAAACTTCGTTTGGAAAACGTACGTCGTACAAAGCTCGTAATATTCGACGTTACGATAAAATCGTCAACTATGCGTGTGACGTATAGTTTAATTAAATCTCTTTCTCGTTTATATTCAGGACGCCTGCCGATCGAGTCTTTCGACAAATCTCGGTATTCGTGCTGCTAGTTTTCTTGCGCGTATTTATCGTTCGAGTAAATCAGTCCATAAACAGCACCCGCGTTCTGACCGACTTCTTTCCAGCTTCACGCTTAACGTTAAACCTACCCACGCTTCTTGTATATTTATTGGCCGCTCGCGATAGGCAGTGCAGACTAGAAATTTTTCTTAGAAAAAAAAAAAAAAAGCAAACTACAAACAGATACCGAAGACTATATCGCACGCGTATTTTATGAAAAGTCACAGATCAGCGAGCGATCTGTTGACGTTTAAATACGATAAAATTTGCGTAGAAATCTGAAAGTAGGTTCAGCGTTAAGAACGCCTCAGCGATGAAACTGCCAATGCATAGAACTATAAAATTTGTCAAAGAAATTCAAATACAGAAGGTATATATAAAAATATACCGCGGCCACGTGTACGTAAAGATATACAGAGAAGAGGAACGAACGTTTATCCGTATATCGTCCACGAGATCGTGCGAATCCTTAACAGTAGACTCGTGCAGAGAGAAGAGGGGAAAGGAGAAAAATCGATGGACCAAAAGACGAGAAGGAGAGCCAGGGATTTTCAGGTCACCCCAGAAACGCGTACACGTGTGGTGGGTTGGAGCGCGTGAAAATGCTTCGTAGCCAAGGGTAGAGGCAGAAAGGGTCTATGGGTCTATAACGCCTTTAGGCAGATCAGCCTACGAACACCAGCGCAAAAGCGAGCACGCACCCGGAACACGCCGTAAACAATGACATCCGAAATCGTTCCATCGCCTGCTCCGCCGATCGAACATCGCCCTTGTCGCCTTCCCATGCGAGCTCCGCCTTTACGGGCGAAGAGACCGACCGACCTCCGCTTCTCGTCCGCTCCGAGGCAAGACACGTGGAAACGTTCCACTCCGCGTCGACAAATTCTCCGTAGTTTCTCCGCAGTTCGACAGATTCTCAAACGTTACGTCGGGCGCGTTTCATCGATCGATGCTACTATTTTTATTCGATTAAGTCTTTCGTAATCTCTGGTAGAGGCACATTTAGAAAATACGCGAATCGCGGAGAAAATACGAAGCTTCGCGGTAATCGGAGGTTAGACACGAGAAACGCGATCGACATGTTGCAACATGTTCGCAAGGGACGCAGCTGAGCAACTCTCGCCACGAAGAGACGCAACGCAGATATGGCGATTATAGGATTTTTCTTCGCCAATTGGCCAAACATTCGCAGGGCCATTAATAAACGCCTTTTTCTGGAACGTTTGCCTCCTGGCGAAGCTTTCCTCGAACGATTCGATCGAGCGTGAAAATCGTAAACGTAGCCGGCTCGGCTGCGAAATTATCGTGGCGGAAAATCTGGCAAGTCGCGGACTTTATCCACGTCCTTTTCATATAGTTCATTCAGGGTATTCGTCTCGGATCGTGGAATACGTAGCGAGGAGAATTTCCGAACGCGGAGACGCGTATCGATCATCTGTGACTTTTCCAACGACGCTTCTGGCGATTCCCGATAAACCGATCCCGCTCGCGTCTCGGCTTGTTCGTGTTTCAAAACGACAAACCGCAAACAGAACGGCAGAAAGAACCTCAGCTTCGCTGCGATCTTGCGACCCTTCCGTATTCCGATCTTGCTCGTATTTTGGCAAATACGAAAGACTTTAACGCCCCGAGGAAACTTTCGGCATCGTACGAACGTTAACATTGGTCGAAATAGCTGTCTAATTGCGGAATTGATATTAGGTTGTCCGAAAAGTTTCCTTCGTTTTACGAGCAAACGATAGATGCGCGACGTTCTTCGTTTCCTATTATTTCATTGAGTTACGTACGATCCATTTTGTTCCATTGGAACAAAAAACGTTGCGCGTCTGTTATTTCCTTGTAAGACGGAAGAAACTTTTCCGGCTACCTGATGTCTACGATCGAATCTAAATCCTGTAGCAATCATTTCTACGAATATAAATAATTAAACATTAATTATAATATCCAATATCTCTACCGTCTAATTTAATATTCTTTTCGAGAAAGGAATCCAACGATCGATTAGCCTAAGATTTCGAACTGGATGGCAATTCTTAACGATTCTTCGTAATTTCTTAATAATCATTCATGATGCAAAGTCAAGCTTCTCGGAAGAAGCGCCGTTGCTTGTTAAACGCGAGTGTCCGCGTCGAAAATCGTACGAATTTACGAGAAGAGAAATCGGATGCAAACGAAGGCAAAAGTTAAATCGAGACTGCGAACTTGGGCATAAGGCGGCTCGTGAAAATCATTAGGAATTCCAGCTGGAAGTTGTATCGGTTGGCGCGAATAATCCGCGCATCGGACGAAAGTCATCGCGGGAAAAACGTGCACAGCCTTGGAAATAACTTGCACGACAACGTGTCGCGAAACGCAATCACGAGCATTCTACGCGTCACGGCAATAAGGAATCGAATTTCCTCTGTGTATCTAACGAGAACCTGTTAATCGACGGCCTACTGGATCGATTACGGCAATCGCCAGTTCGTGCCAACGATAAAACGATAACTGCAATACGTATTATCGCAAACACGCGTTCGCTACTGTCTAGAGATACGCGCGTATCTGAACGTACGTCCATCTCGGTGATTTCCATGATATTCGAATTTCTCGTAAAATCAACGTTTCGAACAACTTCTTCCTCTACGTACACCGCCGATCCACCTTAGTTTCCGAGTGAAATTCCACTACGGTGAATTCTGCCTGTAATTGTGCGCCCGTGGCAGCGTTTGCGTTAGATTGTCCGGAAAGTTTCTTTCGTTTTACGAGGAAACGACAGACGCACGACATTTTTCCTTTTCTATTATTTTACCGAATTACGTATGATCGTAAAAATAGAAACGGAACAAAAAGGATCATAATCCGTTAAAATAATAAAATAATAGAAAAGGAGAAATGTCGTGCGTCTACTGTTTCCTTATGAAACGAAAGAAACTTTCCGGACACCTTATATTAATATCGGAATATGACAGTTGCTGCTTCACAAGGAGTAATCCAATTAATTATTATTCATTCTTATTCTCCAAATTGAGTAATCTAGAGAACGTAAAGATACGCAGGGATTTTTGAAAAATGCGAGGAAAATTGCAGTTTCATAGAGAGGTAGTACAATGTTTGAAACAACGAAGCGAACGAATTACTCGATTCCTCTGCGAAGAAAGGTGGACTACGCGTACATCGTTGATTAAATATCTTTATACAAAACTAACGATCATCCACGTTTTTTTTTGAAGCAACGCGAACGAACTTATCGCGCGACCTAGTGTTTATTCGTTTTGTCCTCCTGATCGTTCTATACGTTGCAATTACCGCGGTTCGATCTTATTCTCCGATATTTCAAAGGAAGAACATTGTTGCAGCGCGGCGAACGATTTTTCCATCGTAGTCTGCCTCCTAACAATCGCTCAATTAACTCCACCTGACGCAAGCAGTTTGCTCTTCGCGAATGGAACCTCGAGTCTCTTGAAAATCCATTTTCCACCACACCTCGTTCCATCCGCTTTTCTCCACGTACGGACAATCGTAAATTTCGTTTTTCTTTCGTCCTTATCGAAAAATACGACCACGAACGATATATTTATTCGCGTTACTCGTCGCGTGTTTGTCCGCTGCAACTAACGCGAGTAACGTCTCCGCGATATCCTTGGAAATACAATAGCAAGAGGGGAACGAACATTACCGCACGAGCTGATATAATTTCCAAAGCTACTTTAATTATTTCGCTCGCAGTTTGCACGAAACCGCTGCGTTTTTTCGATGATCCGTAAGCGGGCCGCTTTTATCGGCCGAAACACCGCGAGAAACGATCGATAATGGCGGTCAAATCACAGACGAGGGAGCATTTATCGAGAGCATTTGATATTAAATAAATACAGTGGAAAGCTCTGCCACGTTCGATATCGCTCGAGGGATTCTGCATAATTTCGTTGATCCCTGGATTTGCAAAGTGCGAATAAATGACAAGAAATTCGAAACGAGCCACTTACGAAACGACCTGTCCTTTTTTATCGACGAGATACGTAGCGCTCTTGCTTTCACACATAGAAAAATACACACCTACTTTCTCCGTGATTTGTAACGATACCACCAAGATACCACTCGCATCAAGTTTTCTCCGCAAAAACATCCGCAGCGACGTGTTTCCGTTAATTACGACGAATAAAAAGAAATTGTCTTCGAAAATGATCGAGTAGACCTTCTGGCGAGGCCAAACGCGGTAACAATTTCTTCTTCCCGATATCACCTGTCTTACGTAATCTGCAGCTAATTACCGCTAGAGCGATCGTCGCGAACTTTTCGAGGCGAACGAAGCGATCTTTGAAAGAACGTGAGAGATCGTTGCGATTATTGTAGGTCGTGGAGAAATTGGTCACGTCGGCTAGTGACAATTGGTCGGCTGAAAACAAGCGTGGGCACGTCGAATCCGCGAGTTCGGGGAATCGAGAATTGCATCGTGGTGAACGTCGCAACAAACGCATCGACCGAGTCAACGAAGTTTCGCACAATGCTAATCGGCGAAAGAAACAATACGCGGGAATGCAGCCGCGACCAGATCACGGTGCAGATTGTTAGATTGAAAGATTATAGTTTAATCGTGGCGCGGACGCGGCTCTGTACCAATGAAATAGGTTTATTGACACTTTATCTACTACGCTGCGCTCGGTCTCGTCCAGAAATTTAGCACCGCGATCCGTCGTTCCAACCGACAGCGAACGAACTGCCGACGACTACGAAACGAGGTGAAACGAAAGTTTTTACCGACTGTTAAATGGCGGCTAGAACCATAGGTCTTGGCGAGTTCGTAATTATTAACGAATACGGTACGATCGTAACGGATTACAGGAGATTGAAGGAAAAGAGGTTCGCGCGATGAAAACTTTTCTCACGTTCGACTCGTTAGAAACTTCTATTAATTCTCTCGGCGCTCGATTAAATCGCGTAAACGTGTAAAAATTCGCGAGCTAATATCTAGTAGCAAAAAAAAAAAAAAAAGAGAAAAAGAAAAAAAGAGAGAGAGAGAAGCATTCGAGGAAACGTTATTACGAATAAAATTCCTTTTACTGCCGATTATTAAGAACAGAACGCTCGGGGACAATCGGATATGCAGAAACGCGCAGAACGCAAGAACAGTGGCCGAGTAAAAAAGTACCGAAAGTGGAGAGCTCGTTATGACGTTCAGTGGGTGGAAGAAATCTCTAATTGGAAATTTCCATTTCTTCAGCAGAGTTCGTAAAACTATGCAACTACGATAGAGACTGCGTCCGCTGTCTGTTTCTCAACGTAAAAGTACAGGATTTATTATCACGCGGAAACGTATCTTAAGGCCGTTCGATTAGAACCGTTCGTATCACGAGTTCGACGACCGTCCACTTGTACGTTCGTATCAGACGTTAAAAAGTAGAATCGGTAAAATCACGGCGACACATCGCGATAGATTTTGTCGACCAGCGAGAGACACGTTCCTTTGGTATAGTTTTCTCGAGATCGGACTGTCTTCATTGGGAGATGGGCTCACCGGAAGAGGAATAATAAACGACGACGATGGCCACAAAGAAACGCAAAGCAACGTGCTCTGTTCTTTCGCCGCTCTTTCCAGTTACCTTTCTCTCTCTCTCTCTCTCTCTCTCTCTCTCTTTCTGCTTTTCTCTATGCAAGTTCGACGGCCGTTTTCCATGCATCGGAGTGACAATAGGTAGAGAGGCGGCGGAAACAAGCTTCGTTTTCGACGTATCGCGTCGAGTCG
Source organism: Bombus confusus (assembly GCA_014737475.1). Lineage (NCBI taxonomy): Eukaryota > Metazoa > Arthropoda > Insecta > Hymenoptera > Apidae > Bombus > Bombus confusus. Next base: position 1,378,862 of record JACXIV010000065.1, read on the forward strand.
CGCCGCTCGTACAAACGGCCGCCGTGGTTTCACTGGGAAAATGGATTTGCGCCTTTTATGGCAGAACTGGAGCGGGACCACCGGGCAAAAAGTAGCTCGGACCGCTTTAACAAGGACATTTCGAGACGGAGGACGACCTGCTCGTCCACGCGATGCAAATCACTTCGACACTCGTCGCCTGCCATCGAGAAATTGGAATATTTTGAAAAAACGAAGAGTCGCGCCGTTTGAAAAGACGGGCTTTTGTACGTGGCAGAGCTTTCTATAGCCGAACTAACAGGCAGATGAGAGTGTACGGAGGATGGAACTTTCGGACAATAAAGCAATCAGTTTTTCCATATTAAATTTCGTTCGTTCGAATAGAGACGAAGGAAATGGTCCGTTCGTTTCGATGTTCGAAGACCCGGTGATCCTTTCGACCGATAAACGACTGAACGCGCACCGTAGAATTTGAAATCGAATTGAAGTCGATCAACAAGAACTTGATACGTGTATCGTATTACTTCTATCGAAAAAAGTTACCAAGAAAGACGCGTTTAAAGTTTACACGTCACACCTTATAGATTGTGTACGATCCTCTGTAGACTCTATATTATTATGCTCCATATATAATTCGTTTTACACTAGGCCGCATGGCGGATTTGAAATACTAACGTTAGGCGATAGACGTAGCGTAATAACGTCGCAGCTGTTTAAGAAGACAACGTTAAAAAGCTAAGCCAGGCTTCGATCCCGGCATACCACGGCGTTCTTGCTCGACGTTTCCGTGGGATTATGACTGATTGCTTAATCGTAATGTGGCAATCGAATCGAGGAAACGAGTGTGTTCGATAATTAGAAAGGATGCGAGAGCGACAACTATCGCAGCTTGTTCTTCCTTCACGCATTCGATAACTGTGAACGCGCAAAATGTCTAGAAATATCGTGCGGCAGTTGCCGCGAAATTGACAGAATTTAAAGATAAAGCACGACGAATACGACGAATGTATCTAAACAAAGAGCAACGATCTTATCACCGAAGCTGATACAAACGCTATACGTATACCGTAGAAATACGCTACGGCGAAACAATCGATGTTATTTCTGCCATACTTTGGTCGTAAGATATCGAAACAAAGAGCGCGATTAATCGAATCGCGTGGTCGAAAAAATTCGCGATGACTGTACGGAAATCGCAACGCAAGGTTAGGAATGCGTCAACGTAGATCTTTAATCGCGAAAACGTGCGAAAAAAGACGATGCTGCGTATGGAATCGACGCTTTATCGGCTCCGATGTCGCATTCCTTCCTCGAGCAAAGTATCGCTGCGGACAGACATTTCGACGCGGTAGACGATTTTAATCGCCACTAAACGTGACGCGATACAACGCGAGTTTGCGTTCAATACAAAGCAGCGGCAGCGTTTCCGGTTGATCGTGGATAGCGCGTTCAATTGATCTGTCGACATTCCGATTGTTGCTCCGAGCAAAATTAGTCGCAACAAACAAGCGTCGCGTGCGATGTAATGCCAATCGGAGAGAAAGCTCGTGGAAAATATTTGATTTGCCGGGAAAAAGAATATTCCTTTCGCAGATGGGCAGAAACTTGACTTTTACATTCGAACTGGAAATTTTGCCACGAAACTCTGGAAAAATGCTTGTTTCTTTGCCTTTCTGTCTTTAGGGACCAACTATATTGTCAGAGAATAGAAGCACAAGGCAATACTCGAGAAGCAGTTTTCAGGAAATCGGATTATTTATCGAAATGAAAATCGCGAGCCGGTACCAACAACGGCCATCTTTTAGAAGAAATTAAGTTTTTATTTTATCTTTTCTTCGTATGAACGAGCTCTATCGGATTGTTATTAGCGAAATAAAAGTAAATTCACGTCGTACGAGTTATTTATAAAAAAGAGATTATTTCCTTTCGAGAGTTTCGGATCGTAAAAATAGCACAAAGTTTCGAGAAGTCTCGAGATCTCGCGTGTCCCATCCCTAATATTCATCATCCGAGACGAATAATCCTTTCTTTCTTTAATAAAAATAACAACAACGGAGGAAAGAGTAACGAGATTTTCGTGTAGAAAATTTGCAATTCTTTTGTCATGCAGATTTCGCGTAGAATAGGATACGTGGTTTAAATAAAGGTCTTTTGATCAAAGGTTTCGCAGTCGCGTTTAGCACGTTCGAATCTCAACGACGCTACCTCCATGCATTTCACGCGCGTTTTTCATCCATCGTGGTCGTTGCACCTCTCCAGAAGGGCAATACGTGTCAAGCGTGCATTCTATTAAGCCGTATATCTTGACGAGCTTTTCAGCGAAAAATTACTGGGAACGTCGAGCTTTCATCGTTCAACATCGTCCAAACAATGGAATGAAACGCGCGAATGTTTGATAAAAAAAAGAAAGTTTTTTACGACACGGATCTCGATATCTAAGATTATCACGTTAATTGCGTGATTATTTACTTGAAGAAAAATTATCAACGAGAAACGGAAGGAATCAGTCTATTTGACGAAGATGTTACATCCGCCTACGGTAAACACGGACAGAGGTGTAGACTGTAGAGGAATTAACATCAAAGCGGGGAACGCGCGCGGGCGCGCGCCTGCCGATGTTGTGTACCCCAGACGAAACAGACAAAACAAAATTAAGCGGTCGTAATTCAAGGATACTCGAGAATGGTGGACCTCTCGTTTCAAAGAATCATCAGCTGACTACGAAATGAGACTCGGTCGAGTATTTGATTTGATTTGACTCGTTGCGATCATCGATATCAACGTAAATTCGCAAAGGTCAACGGTCTAAATTTCGAAGGTCGCGTACCACTTTTCACCAAATTTTGCGACACGAATATTTGTCGAGGCGTAAATATAGATGCAACTAAATATATAAAACGAAAGAGAAAGGATGCGGGATGAAAAACAGACGATGAAAATTAGTACGTTTTATCGGACTCTAGTTCCTACTCCTCTACGATCAATGCATGAATGGGAGAGTCGCGGTACACTCAGCAAAATAGCGGCACACATACACTCGTACAGAGACACGACACGGCGGCAGCATCATACCGACAACGTATTAAGCGGCATGTACCCGAAAGAACTTCAGATGCTCGCTGATCGAATCATTGACGCTGAGATACCTGACGCGAAAGCGGAAAACCGCGACACACCGTGTATATAATAGGTGACACGATGTCGATCGTTAAGCACCTATACTCGACGCGATTAGAACTCGTGGAGAATCGCGCGGATCAGCACACGAGCAGTTTGACAGATCCGCGGGGTCGATGCCGCGCATTAATCGCGAAAGAACACCTACGAGAACTCACCGACGCCGTATTTGGTTGTTTTCGTCGTCGTCCACATCTCGAGCGGTTCGACAACGGCGCTACATCCCTTGCTAAACTGCCACCGACCACTCGTAGTATCACGAAAAATTCGAAAACACAAACATTGGGTGTGTTTGCCGCACAAGTGCCACCCTCAGAATTCTCTCTCTCCCTGCCGTCAAGCAACGTTGCCGATGGCCGCTGCGAGTCCTGGCTAACTGCCGCGCCGGCAACGCTGCTACTGCTGCGCCGGTCATGTGCTCTTCAGGAACGTACCTAGTTCACACACTTCTGCATACATGTATATTTTACCTCGACTTTGATAGTTGCTCGCTTTCACCGGTGTATGTACCAATCGTACATACTACCAATATTATTTTATCTGTAATTTTTATACGTCGAGCTTAAAAATTTAGTACGTTTGTAATAGCAATAAACAACTAAACAAGTATACTACCGTGTTCTTTATGTTTTACGAGAAATCGTAGTTGTTCCTTTTAGGAGATTTCCATCGAGATACGATAAAATTTTATTTATACAAACAGGTCGAGGAACAAGCAATTCCAATAATTGGAGTTAACTATGAATGTTAATATATAACGTAGAGCACGATATAGCTACGGTTCTTTTCATTATTTTAAATATTACGATCTAACTGCTAACATTTCAACTTCCTTCTTCGATACATAGAATCTAGTTTGAACAGAAAATAAATAATTGCTATATTAATACATTCGTTATAAACATTTGCTTATACGTGTATAATAGCAATTACGCTCGACCGTACTTTGGATAATAGTTCGGTATTAACTTATTCGTACGTACGAGCTTCTACTCTATTTTGAATAATTTATTAAAATTTCTCTAAAGACGGGAAAATACAGTAGTATATTTGCTTAGTTGTTTATTACTATTATAAGTGTACTAAATTTTGCTTATATCTAAATACACAACGACCAAAATTACTATAAATTATAATGTAAGACTTCTGTTAAGACGAATGTTTTTATGAAAACGGGAAACGGAATTTCAACAGTAACATCATAAAAACTTATCTCTACTCTTAAGATTACCGAAATAAGATGTCACAAGGTTACAAAGACATCCAGTTTTATATTCTTAAATGTATTCGATGAATTACCAATTTATTTATAATAAATACAATAATAAAGCAACAAAAATAAATCTACTATAAAAGATGTAATATTTCCATAAATTCCTCTTTATACTTTTATTTACAGTTTTTTCCTTATGCGATTAAGTGATAATGAGACCTAGAAAGGTGCTAAACGTGTACCGCGACACATTTGAAACACGTTTGAAGTTAAACGTAGACTAGATCGAAGCTACGATGAATCAAAATATTAATGTTTCATAGATAATTTGTCCATATATTTAAAAGTTGATAGGTTTTCCGAAATATGCAGCTAAATTGGCTTCCTTGAAGGCTTCCGCGAATGTCTATAAGAACAACGATAAAATCAGTATCCGATATTCAACATTCGATCGAATATCGTTCATCTACTTACCGGATGTGCGTGACATGTTCTCGCAACATCTTCTGCACTTGCTCCGTATTCCATTGCAAGAACTGCCTCATTAATCAATTCACCAGCGTATGCACCAATCATATGTACTCCCAATATTTTGTCTGTACTCTTATCAGCTAAGACTTTAACAAAACCATCCGTGTCTGCATTCGTTTTTGCTCTGGAATTTGCTATATGTGGGAATTTTCCAACTTTGTATTCGATACCCTCTTTCTTTAAGTCTTCTTCCGTTTTTCCTACCCAGCCAACTTCTGGATGTATATATATTACACTAGGTACGCAATTGTAATCGATGTGGACGGCACCTAAATAAATCATCGTAATTGCTGTAAATTTTCAGGGATACAAACTGAAAAATTATAATGTGTATTTCCTAACTACCTCCAGCAATGCCCTCAACCGCAATAACACCTTCGTCCTCGGCTTTGTGAGCCAACATTGGCCCATGAATGCAATCTCCAATAGCATAAATCCTACATGAACGTAATTTTACATATATAATTACGGTGGCGGAAAGTTTATCAAGAAAGTGTGTACTTACGAAGGTACTACTGTTTGGAATCTATTGTTTACAGGGATCCTGCCCTTTTCGTCTCGTTCGATTCCCATATCCTCTAATCCTAAATTTTTCGTATAGGGCCTTCTGCCAACACAGACTAAAAGCGTATCGCACATTAGATCCTCCTTTTTGCTAGGATCTTTTGCGTTCTCGACAGAAACGATGATGTCACTGCCTGATCTTTTCGCACCAGTGACTTTTGTTCCCAATTTAAAATCCCATTTTTCCTTGACTAAAAGCTTTTGTACCGTTTGACTAACTTCGCCATCGATACCTGCTCCACCGATAGTCGGTAAAAATTCAACTGCTGTCACTTCAGCGCCTAATCTATAGGAACAAACCAAGCAACTCAAGATATCTTGTTTACAATTCATACAATTAAGTTCAGTATGAAATGTACCTGCGCCAAACTGAGCCTAATTCTAATCCGATAACACCAGCACCGATTACTATCAATTTCTTCGGTACTGCGCTTAACGATAAACATCCAGTGGATGAAATAATTTGTTTTTCGTCGATTTCTATACCCGGAAACGGCGTGACTTCACTGCCAGTGGCAATTAGAATGTTTTTAGTATTAATTGTGCTTACTACTGAACCATCTGGACCAAGCGCGCTCACTTGATTTGGACCAATAATTTTGCCATGACCCTTAACCCATTCCACCTTATTTTTTTTAAATAAACTAGCAATACCACTTGTTAAAGCTTTTACTGTACTTCGTTTCTGCTGCATTACTTGATCGATATTGAGAGAAACATTGTCAACTAGAACAGAATTGTCAAATTAGTGATCGTTACATTATGGATATTTAAAAAAAGAAAGGAAGAATGAAAAGTATACCGTTAATGCCAAACTTTTTTAATTCTCCAGCATGTGCCATGTGATAATAATGTGAACTATTCAATAAAGATTTAGATGGAATACAGCCAACATTCAGACAAGTCCCACCTAATGTTTCATCTTTTTCTATACAAATAGTTTTCATTCCTAGTTGTGCAGCTTTAATCGATGCTACATATCCACCAGGACCAGCACCTATTACAACAATATCCGCTTCCATGGTACTAGCGTATCTGCGTTGCTGCGCAGCTGTCAAGCCAGGTACAATACGTTTGACACATGATGGCTAATAAGAAAACATAAAAAGCAGAAAGTTATTGCCTAAGAAGGAATTTTCTATCTTTGTTTGTCCAGTTTATTGTTGTATCTGTAATCCTTAGACTTTGACAAAGTCAGATGTAGGTGACATAACCAACTAAGTGAAGAGAACGTATTTTCACATCGAATAATGAATTTAACAAACCAATTTTGCTTTCTCAAACATTTAATCAACGCTTCATAAGGAAAAAATGACCAATAGCAAAGAAAGTTAGCTAAATAGAGGAATAAAATATACAACAAAATCATTTGTCCTTCAAAACGTTACGAAATAGAGTAATATGTATGGTCTGATGCGATTGTAACGCATCCACGAGGTCATTTATTCGTAAATATCTTTCTTTTTTACTTACTCTGACAGAAGTGGTCACCAAACTCCAAAAGCTAGCTTGCATCATCTTTTTTGTAATATACTTTACTACCCGATATAAAGGGGGTCAAAAACGAAACAAGCTCTGGGCAGTGAGAAGCGAGCAGCACTACCGGTTATTTCAATATCATCCAAAGACCAACTCGTCTGAGCTCTGATAATTCGATATATCGTTGGCTATATGCTTCGGAGGCTATACTACTTGATGGCGCTACTGACCTATTATGCAACACGAAATGATACTAACCCTTTCGTTTCGTTCATTCGATACATTTGGACGTGGATAAGATGAAGAATAGATCAGGCATCTAAGAAGATTTCGTGTTTCGTGTTCTGAAATACCGATCGTATAAAAAAAAGAAAAGTTTCGTTATACTATTTACGATTTTATGTGGTGAATATGTGTAGAAATTATAGAATAGGAAGTTGATAAAGTTAGACGTAAGAGGTTTCTCCTTCGTTATAATTCACATTCAAATTGAAATTCATTCGCAAGGAAGTGCCTACACTGAAAGGTATCACTCTACTAATTCTACTTATTCGAAAAGTGTTATATCTTGTCATTAAATAGTTTTATATATTACGAAAATAATTGTTTACGAAGATCGTATTCTCACGAATAGAAAGAAAAGAAAATCGGTTAATAATTTCGGAGATGAAAATTTATTTATGTAGTCATAACGTATTAATAGCAAACAAAAATTAACAGCTTTTATCTTAAGATTACGAAACTTCCATACATCGACAATTATCTCCTACGATACGTGAGATAATTCGCATATAATATGTAAAATATCAACAGTATGAATTGAAATATTTTCAAATTTATATCCCGTAAATTAATCGCTTTGATGGATTTGTACTAGTTATGTTTCATTAAATAGGATTACAGCGCACTTTGTAACGTCTAGCCGCTTTTCACGCGAAAATATCTAAAAGTCATTCTAAGTGTGAGATTTCTATTGAATCTTTATTCTTCTATTGCAATTATCATATTTATTATGGAATAATTTGCGAATCGAAAAAAGAAACATTTACGAATATTTACGCATGGTTAATCAGAATGTTAAGAATTTGTGCCATCTCGCGGTCGGGTAAAAAGTGTCTTTCCGCGACGTGATGTTGAAATCGATTTACGTACGAACATCTTAATAACTGTAGCCGATATCACAAACTTCTTTATTGAAACTAATTCAACGTTGATATTCGGTTGATAATCGACAATATCGTTGCGATCGAGTTTACAAACTAGATACCTGTAAGCTGTAACAATTTTTATTCCCCGCCAAAAAGGGTGGCGATCGAAGAAGTAAAAAAGAGGGAGCAAGCGGAACGAATCGGCCAATAGCTGGAGAGATAAAGATGAAAAGAACGTTAGGGGTCGAGAGAAAAGGGCAACAGATGTCCTTCCGTATGACGCATGACTCGTTTGGCCCTTGGCGAGATAGTACAGTTTGCGTCTCACTACCCTACGGAAGTATTGTACGTCACGGAAACGAAGCTAACCCTGTCGTTAGAAGGAACGTTCGTTGAAAACCGGTTAGTACATATTTTTCGTGTCAACAAAGTCGGTGTCATTTCCCTCGTTCAACACGCAACGATCTTACGAAATGTCTTTACTAGAATTTTTCTTTTACGTTCGTGTCAATCTCACATTTGATACACTAATCGAACGTAATTCCATTATCGGTAGCTTATCCGTGATTGGTTGAATTTAAATTGTCTAGTACTATAGGTGAATTCGTTGCATCGTGAGAAAGTAACGTTTAGTATTTCGATGACGATAAGAATACTGATTTTGAGATGTTTGATTTGCGATAAACAGAAAATACGTTTCCGATAAAACGAAAATTAATAACGACGATGTATAATTTTCAAGGTTTCGGAGGGGAATAGCTCTAAGATGTTTGATTCGAAGATCTGGACGGAAATACGAACGATTTAATGGACTTAATTTAAAGCAAGGAGAAACATGTGCGAAATAGTAAAGGGTCAACGCAGAGCGTTTCGCGACCAAGATCCTCCACGGATACGCGATGAAAGTAACGAAAATTTGAAAAGCGAGCTGGAATTTTGTGAATCGACTGCATCTTCGTCGACGATACTTCAACGAGCATCCAGCTTCGAAAGGTGCTACAGCGAGCCTAAGCATCTTGAGAAGGGCAAACAGAATGAGAAAAAAGAGAAAGTAAACTCGATCAAACAGGAAAGTACTTGGTCCGATTCCATTAAAGACTCGAAAGACAGTGCCAAGGTATCGAATGAACTGCCAGCTGCTTCAAATCAGACGAACTCGGAGAATTTGATCAAGGAGCTTTCTGACAAAGTGCCTTCCGACAGCCATCGCGACGATGAGGTACGTTTGCGCTATTTATCTCTATTGTCGATAGAATCTTTGTGCGCTGCCATACGTTTTGATGCTTTTAATGTATCTTCGCACGTCTGTGTACGTTCGATGACGTCACACGACCGGGCGATTTGCAAAGTACGTTCGTACGACATTGGATAACGGCAGTTTTCGTATTAGGTAGAAATATACATCGCGTAAATAGGAGGATAAGGTTAGAAAACTGTCGAAATTAAAGAAAAACATTTCGAGAACTTTAATTCGGAAAAAGAAAAGGTAATTCGAATGACTTTCGTTAAGAAGCTCATACGATTACAGAAACTCATAGAGACGCGTATTTTTTAGCATTGCGGATATACTTTTTTTTTTACCAATCATCAATGATCGAATCATATTTTTGAAAATGTTTTTATAAAGGAAGCATAATGCGCGTACGCGTGCTTAACACGCATACATGTACCGTTTATAACCAAAGTAAATACATTTATCTTTTAATTACTAATTTAATTAATTTGTCGAAGTACTTATAATGTGGCGTATGCAATATCGAGCATAAAGGGGTTAGAAATGGTCGACAGCTGACCGGTGTGTAAGTCATAGACACGCGAAGATCTGCGAAACCGACGCAACTTATCGACTGATCGAGCGCGATAACGCGACAGATAAAAATGCAGGGCGATGTAAAAGGGGGACGAGAGGCTCCGAGAACGAACAACGATCGTATCAAATTTTTAGAGCCGCTCTGTCCGAGGTAGTCTGCGGTTGGAAATATAACAATATTTACCAGAAAGGAGAAGTTGATTTTTTTTTTCTTCGACGAACACGTCGGGACGAAAACTTAGGAATCCTATTAGGTCATTGCATGGACAAGGTTATCGTATTTATTAACGAATAACACGCTATCCAGATTTTTCTAAAATGTTTCATTTCTTTCATCGTTATCTTCGATCTTTCTAATCGTCGACTATAAATTTCAACGGTTGCTTCCGAGACACGACGCGCGAAATAAAATAAAAGGCTACGTTGCTTATGGAACGACTCGAAGTGAAATTGCGAAAAAATGTGTACGTGTTCGTACGAATGTCGATATTTACGGTATTACGTATTACGATATTTTAACTTCGATAGCGTGTTGTTACGAATCTTGTATAATTGTCGTATAAGCAGACACAGCGATATTAAGCGAAGCGGTATTTACAATGTTTGTATGTACACCATCTGTTTTCCGTCGATACATCCACGAGGAAAGCGTACACACCGTGAATTGTGTATTTTTGGTACATAGTCGATGAAACGGCGGCTGCGGCAAGCCGAATAATGCGCGCGTTTACCGCCAACTTGCAAACGAGTCGCAGTTGTTAAAGACGCGATTAAGGGAACTCGTGGTCACGGTGCATAGAACACTGCTACGCGATCACAAATTTAATACGTATTTTATTCGCGCGTTCCGAAATATCGGGCTTCTTTATGGCTCGCGTAATATCCCACGCGCCGTCGAACCACATTTTCCACATTCCAATTGTTTATGCCACAGCGTGAAATTCGTGGAACTGTTTCAATGGAAATTCTATGGAAACATTTCTTAAAAACGCGAATAGCTCGTCATGACGATATCGCTGTTGCACGGTAGTAGTATACGTACTCGCTGTATATTTAAATCGAAGCGCTGGAAAAGACGGCGAAGCGCGTGCAAGATCACGGTGGATAGGATTTGAAACTAATCGGCGAGATTTCTCGCCATGCGCGAACGTTATCATCAATCAAAGAAAGAGAGAGTTACTTCACGTTCGAGCGTAAGCATACGATTCTAGGACGATTTACTGTCACGCTGCTTTCCGAACGAAGATTAAAGCCGTCTGTTGAGATCGCGAATCGTCCTTGAGATGAAAACGTTTCACGGAGAATTAAATCGTACGCTCGTTTGCACGTTGCACGTTGCACGTTGCACGTTCTAGGCGCAACTGCGTCCGGCCATTCATCCACCACGAAACCACTAGGAAATGACTGGAAAATTACGAACGCTATCGCGGTAAATTTTCATCCATGACGATGCGTTCGTCGAGGCCTGAGAGTCGGTTTGGCCATTTCTTCTCTGAAAAATTCTTCGAAGGGAGGAATTTCGCGAGTACAGGGCCCTAAGATAATTTAGGTTCGGACCTGGAAGATGCGGGCCTCAGGTCCGTTGCAGGTTCTTTTCCATCGAATGCCTTTCTTTGTGTGGAATTCGATTTAAGTCGTGTCCACACCGACCTCTTTTGCACAGCCAGCGTCGCTGCTCCGTTTCGCTTTCAAAAATTACACCTTTCGGAATTTTTCATTTAACGAATGATCCCACTGTGCACGGAAAAGCATCGGTAAAAGAGACGCTAAGATCGGTGCGCGTGACGTCTAGAATGAAGTACGGAAGTACGAGAGCAAAGTTTGCTCGAAATATACTTGCAATAAATATACTCGAATGCCAGCAGGGCATTGACCGGCTATGTTAAAATATTGACGAGGAACTTGCTATTTCCAGGCCGTGTAATTACGGTGACTCGCGAACACTGGCGCGAACGACGACTCGATAAATATTTAATCGACTTCTCGTAAGTCATCGCCACTACTAACGAACTGGTGGACACCATTTCTTAATAAACAACGCTTCAATGAGACGGACGCTTGGTTTCAGCGAAGCCACAAAATCCCGCATCGACGGAGAATACCGTTAACGGACGCTTGAAAATCTCTTCCTCGAGAATTACGTTTACAAGCTTCTCTTTGCCACCGTTGGATCGCACCCAACTGAGGCGAGCATACGCTCAAGAAATGCCTAGAGTGGAAAGAGCGTATGAGCGTAATCGAAGACAATTGGAAGGTTGAAATTACTAGAAATTGAGGCTGGTTGGAAAAGCTGGGCCTAAGTGCGGCGAGTTCGGTGTGAAAGCAGCTTATTAAGGTCGGGCCTAGCGTGGTGTTGTTGCGTAGCTTGCCTGGCAGCTTCAGTTCGATGTTTACGCTCGTGCTTCGAACATTTTTCTCCGTGGCTACGCGCCATTCGCGGCGTGATTTCGTCCAGTATTTTATCTTCTGCTCGTGACCAAGATTCTATGTGTCTACTTGTGCAACCATAATCCAGCGTCACTGGAGCCAGCGGTTCTAGACGAATATTTTCTCTTTCGTCTGTCTATCGGACAAAATTGGATTCTCACGACGCGACGACTCACGTTGCTGCAGTAAGTTTTGCGTAGGGGTAACAGCCTCTCGGTACTCGTATATCCAGTATACTCACTTATAGTTTGTTTCTTCGCAAGATAGCATCGTCTAGCCTATTTTCGTATTCTTGTCGAAACGCTGCACGCGTTTCGCATTCTACCGTTTCTCTTGGTATTTTACAAATTTATGAATATCCGTCGTGCAGCATCCTTCGTCCAAGGGAGCGACGTGCATCGACGTATGAAAGCAAGCAGACAATTAAAGAAGCTGCATACGCGACAAAAGCGAGAAGAGCAATTTGCGTGAAGCATGTTCCGAAAGTCGTGGCCGTAGTAGCGTTTAGTCGCTGTACGAGTAAGCACGTCGTGCTCGTGTTCACAGGTATTCGGATATTTCTTAATCGTTCTAAGCGTAAGCACCTCGAACGAGACAATCTCGTTTAATCCGACCGAAGCTGCGAATTCCAAAATAGCAGGAGCGCGTGATTTCGCAAATTTACCGAGAGGATCGGTTACCTGCTGATGTTGGAAAACACAAATAGGACGAAGCTGTACGCAGGAACGCAAGGAACGCTTATGTACGTGGCTACGACGATGAAAACATATCAAATGCTTCAGCTTCGATTTATCCGCAATTTGGCAATCGGGGCGCGTCCTGACAAAAGCAAGCGAGTGTCCGGACACTTTTGATTTCTGGTGTCTGTACACGCTGCGTTGCACGAGCTAGTTCCTATGATTCGACGATCGAACGTTTCGAGTACAGTCGAAAAATTCCTTGGCGTCCAGCGGAATGAATTTACCGACGCGAACAGAATTCTCAAAAAATCCACTTTCTCGTAAGAAAACGGCAGACGGAGTTGCACATCGGCGGCGAAGCCACCGATTGTGTTGATCGTTACAACGCGGAAACGCATCGTTAATGTCAACGCGCTTTTGTTTGAAAATCTGCTTATCGAAGCTATCGCCAGCCATCCCATCGTATTCGTGTCGTTCTTACTCGCACGGTAGAAGCACGCGCGCCACACCCGCCGACATCTTGCCGCCCTGAACATGAAAACGAAATGAAATTCTTCGCTATTTCATAACGAAGATCGTGCCGCGTGCACGTGAACGTATCGATGGAAATTGCGAAAGCCAGACTCGGCGGTCTGCTGTGCGCAACTGCGCTGCGCTGCGCTGTTCCTCGTTGAATTCGTGGTGAATGAACTTTCTCCCTTGTCGCGTATCACCACCTTCTCGCGTCCGTGTATTTTAATTGAGTCGCGTCGAGCATTCGCACGCGTTTTCACTTTCGCGGCCGAATTTATCGCGCGATTCGGAAAAGCCATAAAACACGCGGCAATTGCATCTGCACGCGTGTACCGTCTGCGAGAGTACTTTTTAAATTCCAGCGAGTTGAACTGCGCGATATCGGCAGTGTACTTGCCACTTCTTCGCGATTTCTTTTCAGTTTACGAGCCAGACACGTTCACCCCGAACGAACGATTGCGCTATACGCGAGTCGGTTGAAAGTTACGGTCGATGAATAATTAATAGGAAGTGTATACTTGTTTTTTTTTTTTTATATTTTCTACGATCTATTTTTCATAGTTGAAGCATTTGGAGAGAATATTTCGCTTACTGGATCACTCGGTTAGGAGAAATATTTTTCTAGTTGTTCGATGGGAATCGCGTTTCTCCGCTGTTGTAGATCGCCAGTGAGCATCGAATTAGGACTACGCGTACAGGTTTCTCTTTTCTAGTTGCAGTATGTCATGTACGCATATCGGACAGACGACAAATTGTCCTTGGTTGGCCAAATTATCGTAATAAATACGGACGAGTAGCGTGACTACAATTGTTATAATATAAACCGCGAGTACGCGTAGCAATTACTTTGTTTATTCAATTTGTTACGATAAGACACATCGAACGATATCTTCGTATTCTTCCGTAGTTGGATGATAGCCTCGAAGATATCCAAAATTCCAGTAAATCACTCGCGTTCTCATCGTTCCACACTGTATCACCCGATTGCAGGACAACAAATTCAGAACGTTTGGTGAATATAAAATAGAAATAGAAATAGAATATAAAATATGAAACAGATGAGATAGATATAAAATAGATAGTGAATATAAAATAGCGAGAATATAAGATAGATGACAGAGGAATGAAAAACTCGTTGAACAGAGAAAGACCGTGCGTTCGGAGCGTCATCTTTCGGAAATAGATTTCCTATCGTAAAACTATACGCACCGGAAAGATTTCTGAAAGAGAAACAACCAACTCCGGTCAGCTATACGACACGGCAGTTCATATGGAAGAAGTTGGCAAGGAGAGGAGAAATTACGGCGAATTATTAGAATTCGCCCGAGTGTTGCAACCTTACGAAACGTCTGAAAGCTGCTGAAACGGCTGGAAAACGTTTCGTCGGAAAATTGGACAACGAGGGACGGCGCGGCGCGAGCACCCAGCCGAGTTGAAAATGTCCCACGATGCAGTTAAATCGTCCGACGATCGAAGATTTCTAAATAATATCCGACAGCGTTAGACCCAGCCTGGTGCAAAGAACCAGATAAATAGCCGGTACAGTTCGAAAGCGCAGGACTACCAGTTTTGCAGCATTAATTAACCGACAAACTGGTTATGCCGCGCTCGAAACTAGATTCCGTAGGTGAGGTTATCGTAAGGTTGCTAGAGTGTTGCAGCCGATACTAGCGCTGGCGATACAGAGCGATCGATCCTCGGCGAACGGCCGTACTTTCGCGTTGGCACGGAAAACGCGTTTCGACCTACCTGTACGAAAGTTAACGCGAAACTTGGATATCTTTCGGCTGTGAAAAGTCAGGCGAAGCAGGCACGTTGCCCGTTAACAAGGGAGATACGAACATTTTCCGCTTTCAGGATTTGTATGTCTTCGTTTGCAAATGTTTCTACATTTACTAGCATATTTCGCTTTCGTTATTATTTTCCAAGACATAATTATCCAAGTTACAATTTCTCTATATTTCTTCTTATGCGCGAAAGCAAGCAAAATAGTCCGAACGAACGCTTAGGTTCGAGCACGATCGAGTATTTACAGATGTTCAAATACTTTCTCGAACCGCCGTGTTTCTTGATTGCGCAAGGGAACGGTAGCGATTCGCCATTAATTCGTATATTTTAGTAACGTTCGCGTATTATCCGTACGAATCGATCGTACATCGCGTTCGTTCGCGAGACGTCCTTTCTCATCGGCGGGATACTTTTCTCGAGAATCGCGCGACGAATGTTACGACCGGTCGCGTTAGGGTCTCGATTTTCTCGAGGCTGCGGTTAGATTCGAATCTTTTACGGACTAGGAACGTCCGCGGAAAAAAACCGAATGCAAATTCGAGGTGACTAAGAGCCAGTAGTGACTCATCCGCCATCGCTTAAAATATTTCGTACGAGTTAAGAATCCACCGCTGCATTCCGCGCACCAACGAAAGTTTTACGTAACGAACGTACATAGCGTTTCGATCGGTAGCATTGTCTCGTACATCCTACGAACGCGTTCCACGCCTCGTAATTGCAGCGAGAACGCTACCGTACCGTAATTCATATTTTCCACGAGCGGAAGGACACGTAAATCTCAGCTCGAAGAAATCCAATCACGTCACGGGCCTCTGTTAAATGACTTTTATTACACCTGGAATTGAATGTACGTGGCAGAACGCAAACATCAAACTCACGGTTACAATCGAGAAGAAAAACGGCTGTTTATCTATCGTAAATTATACCGTGGCTCGAGGTTTTCTAAAACGCGTGGTATCATGCTACGTAATCAGAAAGTAAACCAACGTTACGACACGCGAAATCCAATAATCTACTTTTAATTTGTACGGCGAAGGCATTGCATAATGGTATCGAACAGCGGGGCAATTCCTACTTCCGATTCGACGTAACTGAAAACTAAAACATTCTGCTAGAAACATTCGGGTAAAGGCGTTTTCAAATCGGACAAAGCTAGGTCGATCGTCTTCCACGATCGTTCTTAAACCGATTTGTCGGGTCTGTATGTACGAAACCGAAATTTGCATTGTAGATGGCCCTAGCTGATAACGTAGTCTGCAGATAACTGCGTCATTGATGCGAAAAGTCTTTGTTGACATCTGAGAAACATTTTCGACTCGCGACAATACGAGTTTCATACAACAGCGTAGTTTGTAATAGCGTTGAACACGTGGGATTTCGTGCCTGGAAACTACGATTTGCGGACAGCATCGATTTTCTGTTACCGTTTGAAGAAAACTGCCGCAGAATCGCATCGAACGCTTGTCGAAGCTTACGGCGAGCATGCTCTTGGTAAATCACAGTGCTGATATCGTGTCAATTGGACAAAGATCTCTCTCTCTCTCTCTCTCTCTTTTTCGCTCGCGTTACCTCTGTATCACCATAGCTTTCTGATTACACGTCGTTACAAATTTTCTCCGTGTCGGATCGTTCGATCTCGTTACGTCAGCCCTAGGAATTCTGTCGCTTCGCCATCTGTCCCGCATTTCGCCTCTCCGATCAAAATTGCTGACAATAGTTTCTCCTACGACGCTGTATACGGTTATCGGAGAAAAATTCCGAGAGGTTGCAGAATTCTGCAAGGCACGAGGTCGTGCGATCAACGACGCGAGGATTCATCTTGCTAGCGTCGTCGTGGTGGCGGCAATAAACGTCGCTCGTAACCCCGGCCTCGCTCGCTTTTCCACCACTTTCAGATTTCTGATATCTGCAGCTCGACCGCGAGATAGCAAACACGCGTAAACGCGGTCTCCTAAGTCGTTTAATCTTACGCGTTACGCGGTGACAACGAAAATGTTGCGGTTATTATATTTATTTACATATCTATTATATCTATTATATCTATTACATTACATGTTATTATATCTATTTACAGCGCGTAAATAGAGCCGAACCGTGAATAGTCTCCACGGAAAATGAAAAACAGCGGGCAGAATCGACGAATCGTTGGGCGGACTCGAGTTACGCGAATCGTTGGCCGCCCGACCGATTCAGACGAATAAAATCCTACGATAGATGCGTCTGAACGAGAGCTGGTTGTAAAAATGGACGTCCGCGCGACGTCACGAATGAATTATCTTTCATGGAAATTCGACTGGAATTATTCGCATGACAAGATCTGTTCGTGAAAGAACAATAATACCTTTGATCGCGTTATCGCTGTTTGCCTTCCTCTTGCCGAGTCGATAAGCAAGAAAATTTATTAACGCAGCCACACGAATATAACGAACCGCTGCGTTATTTAATATTCCGTTATATTACAATCGAACGACTGTCCCGTAGGTTTCTAGCGTTGCACAAGCAGCGTATGTAAATTGGAACGGTATCGTCGTGAATGGTACGGGGCCGGATCAGGAAACGTACAGCTCGATGATACAGCACGCCGCACGGTATCGCGATTCTTGGCAATCGTACACGTACGCCGTTCTGTAGGAAGTAATTCCGATAAAATGAATACGCGTAACGAGCTACCGTGCTCGTGCAGCGAAGTGAGAGCCGCTATTGTTCGGCCACGGTATCCTGCTCGAGGAAGAGGCTACGGTCTCAGGAGTTGGCGCGCGCTGTTTTACTTTCTACGAATAAAGCACGTTGTAATATTTCGGTCGACGAGAGAAACACTTTACGGTGCATTTAAGGCGCAAAAAGCGTGTCAACGCGCAGCCAGCTCGCATGGAAAATGTCGCGTGTCGCGGCAGCGCTTCGACGAAAAAAAAAAAAAAACTGGTAAATTACGCGCCGCGCAAGCCGAGTCGTTGTTAATTCGAATACAATATTAATTTGCTACGAAAGCTCTCTCTCTCTCTCTCTCTCTTCGCCTCGTTAAATCGGCGATCCTGATTCGATCGTTCAAGATTTTCCACATTTTTCCCCTTTTTCCTGGATTTTTTTGGAATTTCTGGAAAAGTTTCAAGTTCGAATCGCACCGTGGGATGATCAGCGACGAACGCACAAGCGACTCGAGAATATTCCGGGCAGCTTCGACGGCATTCCAGTCGGATGAATTGCCCGTGACACTGATCTACGAGGACACTGGACACGGTGATGAATTCTTCGATGAAAGTAAACCCCGTAACGAATTTGCTTCTGTGATATCGCGCGGTATTGATCGTTACACGTGTCGAACAATAATCTGCCATATCCGAGACTCTTCTACATATTCTAATTCGATGGCTAATTTTCTTTCTCGCTGTATCGACGCATAGAACCCACAACGAGTCGATCGTGTTTCTGCTGCACAGCATAATCGTAAGAACCGCGAAGACGACGCTGCAGGACCAGAATATTCCGTTAATTGGCGAATTCTGCTGGACCCGATCGAATTCAAAAATACTGCTCCATGCGAAACGATACGGGCAGGTACCTCGTCGCTCGATTCTGGTAAAGAGATCATCACGGAGGACGGTGGATGGATTCAGAATGGAGAAACGCGAATACAGCGATACCTATTGTCAGCGACGAGGCCTACGCTTTATCGAGCGTCCCTCCACCATTCGTGGGAAGTAATTATTGGCAGATTAATTGCGACAACGAGCTACCGGGACGGCGAACCGGCCGTCGTATCGAAGCAGCGCTTTATCGAGTCGTCGTTCTCGTCGCAGTGCCACGCGTGCCACGCTGCGAACAGTCAGCTGGAAACTGAGCTCACGGTCCGTCTATTGGGCCGGCGTATTCACATGTTTGCGGTTCTTCGGCTTTCGATCGTGTTTCTCCTCTCGCGAATTCCAGCTCAGGGCAAACTCAGAAACGATCGAGACTCGAAGAGGCGCAGTATCGTTCGCTGAAATTCCTGGTGAATTCAGAGTCTGAAAGCCACTACGAGACTACATTTTTTAAAGACTAAGAAAAATATGCGACAAATGGACGAAGTTGTATGAAGGCGAAAGATACGATCATCGAGATAAGCGATACTTCGATATAGTATTCTTTTGTATGTATTTTTTAGTATTATTTTGGTAATATCGCGACAGTATATTTCCACGTTGAAAGGTTTGACGTTGACGAACATGGAAAAAGTGCAACGATTCTTAACCCTTTGCGGACGACGGGCAGATATATCTGCCCGAATCTTTTTTTTTTTATTTTATTTGGAGAAAATTTACAATCAATTCTAAAAGAATTTTTAGTAAGCTTTCTGGCGTGTTACAATGTCATGAGTATAAAGAGATCTGCCCGAATCTGTTCACAGTTTCGGGACACTTATTTTCAAGTGGTTTACGTTCGTATATTTTCCTGAGCGATAATCCTACGCTTATTTACGCATGGGTATAGTAAACTAAACAATATTATGCGTTTGACGAAAGAAAATTACAAATCTTTAGCGATGAAATCTCATCTTACGTTTGACGTAAACTCGTGGTGTAGGATGATGGTCGAGTCGGAAGGAATTTCAGTCTTTCAATGGCATTACCGGACGAATCCACAAGCTCTTTATATATTTTTTGTGAACAGGAAGAAGCAAAGACTGTGTGATACGTTCCAATTGGAAAATCTTTTTTTTTTTTTT
>JACXIV010000065.1:1399184-1420414 GCA_014737475.1 Bombus confusus
ACCAGAGGGTTTTGGTGGTTGTAATTGGAAAATCAAACGTGGAAGAAGAATTATCGTACTATTGTGCTTCTTGTTCGGCTAAATCGGCTTTGCATATAGGCGACTGTTTCGAAAGATACCACACAATGCAAGAATAGAAATCAAATCACGTTTTCTTGGATATCGACAAGAAATTTTGTTCTATTTAAATAAAGTTTCAGCTCTCATAACGCAAACGTTCAACGTGTATATTTCCTCATCTGCGCGCGACGATATTTCTCGTCCACAGCGACGCTCGCCTGCCGAGCGGCTCCGTCCGCAAAGGGTTAAAACTGCTTTGCTGTAAAAAATAGGAGACGCGTTTCGTCACGTACTTTCCCGTAGTCTTTGTACCCGTAGTCTTATTTCGGCTTCAAGAGTCAGCCCGTGAATTTTCCGACACCTGTAGCCGAACAGTCTGTATACACCGTCGGAAAAGCCATGAATTTTCTGAACAATCTAATACCTGTGTATCACGACTCGACGCATTCGAACGTGTCTCTCGATGCTTTCGAAACTCTACGACCACTGTCCGCTCTCCTTCGCGCGTCTTTCTAATCGGTGCTCGAAATTCTGCGCCGAAGAAAGTGGTCGACACTCGACGCGCGATTTCCTTTTCTAATCTCGTTGCGTTCTTTATGCGTCATTACGGATGTGTAACGACCTACGGGGCGATCGATTTCATGGAATCGTTTAGTTAACGTGCAGCTTATCGCCGAGAAAACCGAGAAAACTGCAGAGCACGTAGAACGATAGAAGAGTGAAAATATTTGCACCTAGATACCGTGGATAATACGCAACAATGGCAGATAGCGTGAATGCGGCTTGTCTATTTGCTCGTACTTTCAGATAATATTGGACTACGATGTGCTGTCTCTCTGTTTGGCTCTTGATTTTTATTCCTTTTTTTTTTATTTTTTATTCGGAGAAAAATTACAATCAATTCTAAAAGAATTTTTAGCGAGTTTTCCTGGCGTGTTACAATGTCACGAGTATAAAGAGTTTGTCGCATGTTTGATTCTAATTGAATCTAGTGCTTAAATCTAAGGGATAGTGTTTTTTTAGTCTGCGGATCTGATCCGACGTGTCAAGTAATTAAGTAACTAGAGGGTTTAGGTGGTTGTTGACTCGCGTGCTATATCTATTGCCGAATTTGGATATTTCTTCTTCGACTGTGGGTATCTCGAGGTCGCGACGTATCGTTTCGTTGGTTACGCACCGAGGTGCGTCTAATAATGTTCTTAACGTTTTAGATTGTAGTCGTTGGAATGTATCTACGTTGGAATTACTTGCTGTTCCCCATAGCGTTTTTATTCCTCGAAACGAGAACGATCCCACGACGCGGAAAGTGCAAATTTGTTGTTAACGTCAAACGAGTAGTTGACGAGTATACGCGTGAAAAAAAAATTTATTTCGCTGCGTTTGACGCGTACTCTCGTCGTCGCTCGTTTTCATTTACGCGCTGTACGACCGAACGCCACGAGAGCTTTCTAAAACTAAATTCAGCGGTTAATCGGTTCAATTTGTCCCAAGTGTAATGCACTCTGTCTGAAAGATAGAAGCGAAGATACGAAATGTCCTTCTGAAAGACGAAGTCGATGAAATCCATCGTCGATACTTGTCGAAGGGATCAAACCAGTCGGCGAGTTATTACGATGTTAATTTCCTGCATGGCGCCGCTAATGAGCTTGCAATTGACGCGTCATTGACTGTTTCACGTTCGACGTTGCAAGATGTACGACAAATTATCGACCAACAAAGTCGTAATCTGGTAATTTGAACGCGTTACGAGAACTCTTTACGAGAACAAAGCGCTCGATCGTGGAAGGGTTAAGCGCCGGTTAAAACGAAGAAACGATAGAAGACGTGGTACCGTGGCGCGCGGGAACACGTACCAGATACAATAAGAAAACGATGCCGTAAATAATACGACGGTTCTTGCTTGGACGAGAAGAGCGTCACGAGGTAAAACTGAGACGAGATTAAAGGATCGTCTGCATGCTCGAGCGAACCGACGAAAGCGCGAGCGCGAGATGCAAAGAGGAGAAAATCGCGATGAAAAACGAATTAGAAATTTCCAAATCGAGATCACGGTTTCATTGGTTTCAATTATTTAATAATGCATTAGGTTGTCCGAAAAATGTCTCTTTCTTTTACAAACATGCCTTTTTCAACAATGCATCTTTGTACGGACGTGAAACTATACCTGTCAAATGTCGCGGTGTTTATCTTAGTAGAACAAAATGGATCAGACATAATTCGATGAAATGATATAAAACAAAAAATGTCGGGCATCTATTGTTTCTTTCTAAGGCGAAAGAAACTTTTCGGACAACCTAATACGAGAGTCGACGAGATCGTATCGCGTTCTACGTGCTTTTCGCTGGCTTTTCAGTACACCAGCTCGTAAATTATCAATCGTTGACGTAACTTTTTTTTTTTTATTTTATTTGAGAAAATTACAACAATTCCATGAAAGAATTTTTAGTAAGTTCTTGTGGCGTGTTACAATGTCACGAGTATAAAGAGTTTATCGGACGTTTGATTCTAATTGAATCTAGTGCTTAAATCTAGGGGATAGTGTCTTTTCAGCCTGCGGATCTGATCCGTCGTGTCAAGTAATCGAGTGACTAGAGGGTTTTGGTGGCTGTTAACTCTTGTGCTATATCTATTGCCGAATTTGGATATTTCTTCTTTGACTGTGGGTATCACGTTGACGTAACTGGCCGAGAAAGATCGCGAGCCTCGTGTTTTACGCGGATCCTATCGTAACCGAGAGAGTTTCGTGTTACGCGGAGAGACAAGGTTCGACGTTGTTCGATAGTTTGCTGAGGCTGCGTTCGAGACGCGTCGCACAAACGCGTGGATCCATCTCGACGATCCGGAAACTGCGGCTAATTGAAAAGTTGCGAGCCAACTTTGATGAACTCGATGAACCGCTTCGTTACGCCGCAGTTGGCGTGTTTTCGCCGGATTCTTCACGAGTCGCAGTACGCGACGAGGCACACGAAATTTAGACGAAAGAGTCGCGTGCGAGGTGTTTCTTCCAAACTCGTGCCAGGGGATTCGATTTGGTACTCGAGCGTTGCAGAGATATTAGATTCTTTCGTTTTATAAGGAAACGATAGACGCACGACATTTTTCCTTTTCTATTATTTCATTGAATCGCGTCTGATCCATTTTCTTCCGTTTCTATTACTACGATCGTACGTAATTCGATAAAATAAAATGAGAGAAAGAGAAAATGTCGTGCGTCCGTTGTTTCCTTACGAAACGAAAGAAACTTTCCGGACGACCTAATATTAATATCGGAATGTGACAGTTGCTGTTTCACAAGGAGTAATCCAATTAATTATTATTAATTTTTATTCTCTACATTGAGTAATTTAGAGAACGGAACGATACGCATGGATTTTTGAAAAAAGCGAGGAAAATTGCAGTTTCATAGAGAGGTAATACAATGTTTGAAACAACGAAGCGAACGAATTACTCGATTCTTCTGCGAAGAAACGTGGAATACTCGTACATCGTTGATTAAATATCTTTATACGAAACTAACTAGTGTTTATTCGTTGTCATATTCCGATATTGATGTTAGGTTTTCTCAAAAGTTTCTTTCGTCTTATAAGGAAACGATAGACGCACGACATTTTTCCTTTTCTATTATTTTCCCGAATCACGTCTGATCCACTTTCTTCCGTTTCTATTATTACGATCATACGTGATACGTAAAATAATAGAAAAGGAAAAATGTCGTGCGTCTATTGTTTCCTCATAAAACGAAAGAATCTTTCGGACGACCTACCACTTGGGCGCAGAAAACGCGACGTGTAACACGTCGTTTGAAACGTCCGTGCAGCCGCTAGCCTAAGCGTTCGCTTCGAAACTACTACTAGGAGCTACAAGGATCTGTGCTGGATCTAAGCTCGTGTACCCTAGTAGAGACAGGCAAGATTGAGCGGAAATCGGAGGCAGTGGAGAAGGCGAAGGTGCAGGTGCGAGCGGGAAGGGAAGAGCGATCGGTGTACTTCCGGCATCGTCGGACAGTTTAGTCGTCTCGTCAGCATTTCTCCAAAGCAGTTCCGGCCGATTGAACAGTCTCTCGGATATTCCCAAGGTGCGTGTGGTTCGTTCAACCGTTTAGAAAGCGAGCGTGTCGGTGCAGCAGCAGCAGCAGAGCAGCAGCAGCTTTGTTTTCTCGCCTGCCTGAGAATCGGAAAAAGCGAAATCGAATCTGCTCTCCTCTCGCTCGGAACCGGCCGCAGATTTAACGCGTGCCCACCTGCCGCCTTTCGATCCAATTTCACCCTTTCGTCTACCGGTGTTCCA
Organism: Bombus confusus; assembly: GCA_014737475.1. NCBI lineage: Eukaryota > Metazoa > Arthropoda > Insecta > Hymenoptera > Apidae > Bombus > Bombus confusus. The sequence goes on from JACXIV010000065.1 coordinate 1,403,532, forward strand.
GCAGCCGACCCTTCGAAAATTCAAAGATCGCCAAGGTAGTTTTTTGCCAGACAGCAGGCCAGGGAGCACGTTAAGCGTTCGTGGCGTCAGTTCGTGCTAGCACACACGCGTATAAGAATTGGTATACGATTTAAGGACAGTCGCTTTCGAATCCGTGACATAAAAAAGAGAAAAATCACTGTCCGATTTAAATGATTTAAATGAGAAAATTTAAGCGCGGAATGAAAAGCAGCGTCGAAGGGTCTTCACGTCTGCCATCTGGACAAGATTTAGTTCTTCCATTCGATTTTTATTCAGGAATTCCGATACGCGTACGATTTCTGTATCCTCGGAGTTATACGATTATCGTTGTCGAAATTGTCAACGACAATCGCAAAGTGAAAATCAGTACACATGATCCGCTGATATACAGGTTGGTTGGTAACTGACGGTACAAGCGGAAAGGAGGTGATTCTTCGCGAAAAAAGAAGTGGAAAATATAGAATAAAAATTTTTCTTTCTGCACTTTATCGCGTCTCGTCATAACGGATCTCACTGTAGATCGTTGTCTCGATCGACGTTATGTTGATAAACACTTCCAATGTGACCAAAGTGTTTTCCTACCTATTAACTTACTATCCGACTTTTTTATTCTATATTTTTTTTATTCTATTTTTTTATTCTATGTTTTCGACTTCTTTTTTCGCGTAGAATCACCTTCTTTCCGCTTGTACCACCAGTTACAAACCACCCTGTATATCAGGTTGTCCGAAAAGTGTGTTTCCTCTGCAGACACGTGTTTCACAACAACGCATCTTTATAGAAACGTGAAACCTAACGTGGAACCAACGTCGAACGTTGTGATCTTTATCTTGATAGAAGAAAATCGATCATTCTATGAAATAATATAAAAGGACGAATTGCTTGTAAAACGAAGGAAACTTTCCGCACGACCTGATATCTACCGAAATCCGTTACATCGAAGGAACTTCAAGTGGCGAAACGAAGAACGAAGAAAAGAAAAGCGAGTAACCGCCGACAGATTTGCTCGATGGAAGAAAAAGAAGATGCAAACGAGGATGGATGGTAATTTCACGGCTATGAACTTAACTGCACGATAACTCAGAAGGCACGAGCAACGAACGATTCGCGCACTCGTGTTCGCGGTAATCGAGTATACTCCGTTACAAAATCACCTTCGCCGGTGAATGTTTGAACGCTTTCGTGGCACTGGCCGTGCCAGCGGAGAAATTTCAACGGGGCTAATTAGAATCGAAGTATGCGTATAGCGCGACGAATAGTCGCGACAATGTCTCGTGGGAAATAATAATACCTGCAACGCAATTAGGAGGTGGTTCCGCGGAGGACTGGTTCGGTTGCCGGTTCTTAGGTATTTCCATGCCGCGTCTATAATTCCAAGAGCACGCCAACCAGAAATCAAAGTTACTGCGGCATTCCTATCGTATTTGCTTATTTCTGATTCTCGTTGCGTGTTGCTTGTACGCTCTGCCTGCTCGTTTTTACGTATTTCGCGTTTACGTAGACGCTGCAGAGACGTTACAGATGTAACGAACTCGTTGATTAAGCAAACTGACGATAAATAGATAAGAAGCAGCAAGTAGATAAGAAGTAGTAGTAGGTAAAATAGATAATTTAACGTGTAAACGTGGAAAAGTGCAATTAAAAAGCGCAAGTAAATGAGCTTGGACGAAGAGGAGATCGTCGAATTAGTTAGATTATTTGTTGTGCTATCGATTTTCGGATATTCTTTTAATACTTAGTGTTGCGTACGAACGGTTGCAGGGAGAAGTGAAAACGAAGTTGGTCGATCGGACGCTCCTTTCAAATTCTACCTTTCAAATTGACGCGTATGTCGATACTCGGAAATCGTTCGATTGCTATGATTCCAAAATTTAAGAGTCCGAAAATGAGGAACTTCTCCACCGACGACATAGTTTTGCGATCTTTGAAAACGAGCGTCGGTTTTGATTCTTCGTAGCTGCGACGATTATACCGATTCAAGTCGCACTGCAGTTTCGATCTCGATCTCGAGATTCGAATACGTTCGAATGAAAATTCGAAGTAGTCGCAGCGAAGCTAAGTAGGTATTAAAGTTCCCAAATGATCGAAACCAACAATAATACGAGTATAGTAATAACTCTTCCTAAATTCCATCGTCTGAAAAAGTACATTTTCTCGAAGATACGCAAACCTTCGGATACTTGAAAACTGTACTGTACATTGGACAACCGCGCGTTAACACTGAACCTACCACAGCGGTCAAATTGACCGCTTTCGAATTTCTGCCATATTTAAATTTGACCATATTTAAACGTTATCAAATCGCTTGCTAATCTACCATGTAACTTTTCGTAAAATATTATATTTATTTATTTTATTTATTTCTAGGCTGCTCTTTTTCTAAGAAAAATTAGTAATCTGTTCTGCCTACCGCGAGCGGTCAACAAGTACGCAAGAAGTGTCGGTAGGTTTAATGTTAAATAGACAATAACGCAGATTAAACGCACTAGGCGATAATTAATCGTTATTTAATTGATAAACGTCTGGACGAAGATAACCGACCAAACATCCTCGTCTGTCCTGCCTCGAGATCTCTGGCGGCGCTGTCAAAAAGAAAGTTTCCACTTTTATCGCACCAAGGCACCGCGGAATATCAGGATACGTAGGAGAAACGAGCAACGTGACGAAAGGAAGGTTCGCGCTCGAGCGAGAACAGAAATGTGTCGGCCTAGAGCGGATCAAACTGCAGACTTCCGACGTTTCGCGCTGAGGAAGAATCGGTCGGTCGAGGAGACCGAATCGCCAAGAGAGTGAAAGTACGTAGCTCGGTCTCGGCGTTCAGAGACGCAGGTGGTGCTTTCGACTTTGCAGATCGAGGCTTCGGTTGCGAGCGCCGTTTCATTCCTTCCCTCTCGATTTCCATCTCGTCGTGTTCGTGCAAGTTGAAATTCCGAAACGGACGGATGCAAAGATGCTATCGATTTCTGCGCGATAGCGTCTCGAGTCAGAGCCGTGTGACGAAGTCGGCGAACGACGAAACTTAGCTCGTACGTCGCGAATATTTTCCTGTACGTAGGTCGTACCTTCAACCGCGTACGCGAAGTGGCCGGCGCGAGCTGTGCTACCTACGAAGACTGTTTGCACGCCATTGTCTCTTATCGTAGCATTTACGTAATGATTAATTAGGTCCGAGTGTACTTAATTCCGTGTCGTTTGGCGTTTCTACGCGATCGAATAACGCGAGAACGTGTCAAAGACACCGCAGCTCGAAGGAATATCTAATTTACACGATAAGGTATCACGTGGCGTAAATAACGATAGATCTCCTAGTGATGCGTAAGCTTCTTTTTCTGCGATCCTTTTCGTGGTATCTTCGGTGGCATGCTTTCGACCGATAACTACGATGCAAGCATATATCGTATAACGTAGATTTGTTGCGTCTAGTTTTCTGTATTCCAAAACTATATATATATATATATATGTAAATCTTAATTGCAATGTACGCCGTAAGCTGTAATTAAGATTGCATCTTGATTTCACAAGGTTTCACAACTTTACGTCATCCGTTAATAGATACGGTTTTCCATTCGAAGCGAACGCGCGTCGTTCGTAATAAAATGCATTTTTTCAGTCGGGGCAAATATGCGTCTCGTCGAGGCACGGCGAGTTGCTGAAAAATTCGCAAATCTTCTTCCATCTGAGTCCGTTTTCGTCGAGCGATCACGACCACCGATTCGTCGAAAGGTTTTAATTCGACGTTTCTTCGCTTCTGTACATGGTTGTAGCCAGAAGCGTCGTCTGATAGCGACCAATCCGATGGTACATTAGTCAGTGGAGAATCCCTCGGTTATCTAAGACCTCTGCCCTTTGACTTGGCTCAAACTCAAGGGACACGCCCTCCCGGTCGAACCCTCGTTCTCTTTTAATTGTTTCAAAGCGATTCCTCAACTTCCTGAAGCTTTCTCCGCGTCGAAGCTACGCTAAACGCCGACCATAAAACGTTGGTACGGATATAAATTAGGTAATTAGGAAGGAACCTGGCGATGGAAAGACGCGCGCGTAGTTTCAGTCGATGATCGACGCGTCCATCCGATTGCAATTCAATTTCGATAAGCTGAACCGAATACGCAGACAATACGTGCACGTACACTTTGCTGGCGCCGTTGACAAATAGTCGTCAGATCGTTGGCACTGTAGGAAACTTGTGTACTACGTAAATTGAACAGATCTTTATTGCTTTCCTCGCAAACATTAATAGAAAATTTATCTACTTCTCTATCTCATCGCGTCAACGAATAAATGCCTCTGTATCTGGCGACGTACGGCAAGAAATACGAAGAGAAATTTATTGCCGAGATAAAATTTATTTTTCGCAAAGTTTCGCCCCGTTTCGGATATTTATCGGCCGATAAAAATTATCGCATCTCCGTTTAGAAAACTTATCGAGGTTTATAATTCTCCTTAGAACTCGTCGCTCTTCGATGTACATACGTACTGCTCGATGATTAATTTCGATCAATCGGCTGTCGCTGCTTCGAAGTTCTACGAAGCACCGAAGAAATAGAACCTAGCAACGAGCATACATTTTACTTTGTATATTTGTACGTAACCACGTTACGTTCTACGCATTGCCGCGCTTTTCCACAAATTTCCCGCAGATGGTCAAATACCAGCTCCAATTCCAACTGTTAGGAGACGAAGCTTCAGACTCCAAGGAATATTCCTCCCACCAAGAGAACCATCATTCCGAAGTTTGACACGGTACACGGAACGAGCATCGTCGCGTGGCCCTTGAAACTAGACGAGTCGAAGAAAAGCTAACGCAAGTCTACGAGCGGAGAGACGTTTCTTCGCTCGCGTTTCACCGGTCACAAAATTCAGGAACAGCAAGCTCTGGCCGAACGTTCCCACGAGCAGAAACTCCCAGCCTGAAATTAACCTGCAGCACGGTCAAAACGTTCGCGTATCGTCGCGGACACTCGCGTCTGCATAGGTTGAAGTTGAAGGGGTCGGCACCCGTTACGGCGCACATGGGTCACGCGAGACGATGACGACGAAAATGACGACCATGACGACGACGATGACGAGGACAAGCCTCCTCTCTCTCTCTCTCTCTGTTTTCTCGTCGGCGTGTGCTGTGCACTCAGCCTGTCCGTCGCGTCTCTCGCGCTTCGTGTCCTCCTGTCAGTTGGCGTGGTGCGCTCGAACGAGCGACAAGTGCCTGCAGTCGACGCTGCGAAACCTCCTACAACCTTCGACCAAGTCGAGCAAAACGCGGTAATCTCAGGCTCGTTGTCCTTCCCTGCGTCTTTTCATTCGTCGGTCGTTCGTCGTGTTCGCATTCTCCTGAAAACGAGAGCCACGTTATCTTCTCATCCACGCAAGTTCCTCGATATATCGCATAGAGAAGTTCCTCCGGGTTGTACGCGGTGGCCGTGATGTGCGCGCGATAGTTGGGAAACATCCTCTTCGCAGTATATTTTTGGAGTTGTTCTCGAGAGTCTGTACATGCAAGCCGTTCGATGATCGAGAATCGTGACTGAAGTTTCGTCGATGTAATCGCGCTTCCGGCAGCTCGCTACGGTTCTTGTGATCGAAGACGTGGAAGGCGGTGCGGGCACATCGACAGCCTGCGGGAATCTCAAACGGCTAACTGAACTCGTCGTTGACGACTGTACAGGATACGTCCATCGGAAATCGGTGAGTCGAGATACCGTAAACAACGTGACGGACCGATCGAGTCGTAGTTGGTCAACGGCGGAATATCTGGCGATTCGCGCGTGCAAGTTTCTTCGGGGACAGATAGTCTCTTTTAGTTAGTCGCTGTTTTCTGAGAAATCGCTCGGTTCGTTTGGTATGCGATACGTAAAGGGATATTGGAATTGCAAAATGAAATTCACGCTTATTAATATCATAAACCGGACGTTTGCGTACTTGTCAAACAATTATTGGAACGTCGAAACGTCTAGGATGCGCATAGGGAAAATTGAATTGTATTGGGTTGCGCGAAAAGTGCGTTTCTTTTGCGGACACGTCTTTCACAACAATGCATCTTCATAGAAACATGAAAGCTAATCTGTCGAACGTTGCGATCTTTATCCCGATAGAAGAAAATCGATCATTCGATAAAATAATATAAAAGGACAAATGTTGCGCAACCATTGTTTCCTTACAAAAGGAAAGAAACTTTTCGCACGACCTAATACAACGTTGGAATTTGAGCTCTCGAAGCCTGTGTTTCGAATTAGCAAGCCTGCGGACTTCCCAACGAGAATGTAATCTGCCTTCTCACTTTCTAACCAAGGTTCCGATACACAGACTGTTAGAAACTAATCGCTGGATATTTGAAATCGAACAAGCAGAGGCAAAGGTGGCACAAAGAAAGCGATACAACTTTGCTCGTTTTCAGTCTCGAAACGGTAGCTGGTCTTTTAAACTAAGAAGAGCGCCATGTAGTTTCGAAATGCAGCAGCTTTTGCCGATCTGCAATTAAACAGCGATCTGCCGTGCGTATTTCTATACGCAACTCGTCCGGTTTTCATTATCCGTAACTAATCGCGTAAAAAAAAAAGAGAGAGAGAAAGAAGGAAAAAGAGTGACTTTCTCGGCGTTTTCTTCGCAGAGTGAGCGGCTTTTGGTTCATTTGCAGGGGACGCGAACGAGATTTTGTCTCGTGACGGCGTTCCTCCCGTTTCCGCATCGACGATCGCGGATCGCAACGCACGCGCCGCTCTGGTTTGAAAAAAAGAAGAGACAAATTTGCGAAGATCGTTGGACACGGTCCCGTTGCGACCAAGTCGATTGGTTTGCACGCCGCATGAACGCGTGCAGCCCGTTGCCGACGTTGCGAAAGAAACAGATCGATTTAAAGCGCGCTGAAACGTTCGTCTCTGTCCCGAAGCAATCGAGCGCATACGAGCCGAGAGAACCGAGCGCATACTTATAGCCGTTTTGCAATTCGATTCACCGGTGCGTGCGCTCGCTGTCTCGAGAATAAATGCACCGCACCGCCTGTACGAACCTGCGACGTTTTATTTCGAAATTTACGTCCCTCTGTCCGTATCAAACCCGTTAATCCCGCTATCCTCCTTCGATACAGCGCATAAGGAAGTTCCCGTTACGATCGTTCTTTCGTTGCCTCTTCGAAATATTCTGCCGTTTCGCGGATTTTCCTCGCCGCGTCTCTTATTTCCTCTTCATCGATTAGTACGTTTGTACGAAAGGGGACGCATGTACCTGTAGCGACTGGCGAAAGTATTCGAACAGGCGTCAAAATATTCGATGATTGTATCACGCGTGTTGTTAACTTGGGAAAATCGAGTAATAAATATATGTTAGGTTGTGCGGAAAGTTTCTTTGATTTTCTGAGGAAACGATAGACGCACGATATTTTTCGTTTTTTTATTATTTTACCGAATTACGTATGATCATTTTGCTCCGTTTCTATTATTACGATCGTACGTAATTCGGTAAAACAATATGGAAGAGAAAATGTCGTGCGTCCGTTGTTTTCTTACGAAACGAAAGAAACTTTCCGGACGACCTAATATTAATATCGGACTGTGACAGTTGTTGTTTCACAAGGAGTAATCCAATTAATTGTTATTAATTTTTATTCTCTACACTGAGTAATTTAGAGAACGTAACGATACACGGGGATTTTTGAAAAATGCGAGGAAAATTGCAGTTTCATAGAGAGGTAGTACAATGTTTGAAACAACGAAGCGAACCAATTACTCGATTCTTCTGCGAACATCGTTGATTAAATATCTTTATACAAAACCAACGATCATCCAAGTTTTTTTCAAGCAACGCGAACGAATTTATCGCGCGACCTAGTGTTTATTCGTTGTCATATTCCGATATTGATGTTAGGTTTTCTCAAAAGTTTCTTTCGTCTTATAAGGAAACGATAGACGCACGACATTTTTCCTTTTCTATTATATTCCTGAATCACGTATGATCATTTTGCTCCGTTTCTATTATTACGATCGTACGTAATTCGGTAAAATAATATGAAAGAGAAAATGTCGTGCGTCCGTTGTTTCCTTACGAAACGAAAGAAACTTTCCGGACGACCTAATATATACAGGGTGGGGCATTTTAAACAGGTCACCTGAATAACTCGCTGGTTTCTGAAGATAGGAGAAAATGCATTAGACCAAACTTACTTGGTATCGGGGGGCTCATAATCTGGTATTACCAATTTTTCTGTAGGTGGAGGCCTCATAAATAAAAATCGAAAGGTGTCAGGTCTGGGGATCGCGCCGTTTGTTACTTCCAGATCGACCTATCCGACGATCTCCAAATTTTCTATTCAGAAATTTAGAAACAAGCGAGTCATTCAGGTGACCTGTTTAAAATGCCCCACCCTGTATACGCAAAGAAAGAAAGAAGACAGGAACAAAGTACAAAAGGAAGAACAACGTGTAATATAACATCGTGACAAGCGATGCTCGAGAAAATGTCTCGAGGATTAGACATGTCGATACTCAGGTGGCAAGAGTTTGCGCGATCGATCGCTCGATTTACGCAACTAGGTACGTGTAATATGCATACAATGTGCGACGATACTCGTTAAACGCGTCCGTGCAGTTTAATTACCTAATCGCGTGACACTCGGTTTAAAATCGCATGCTCCAACAGTCGGAGAGCTATAATTTCGAGCAAATTTGTAATTATAATTTAATCGCTGGCTCGATTGGTATAAGGCCGAAAGTAAGTCGGAGGAAAAACGACGAACGATAACACCGGCGGGAAGTGGATTTGTACAACGTTTCCGCGGTTATAGGAAAGCTGTTATTTCTGTCGGATCATTTTCGCGATAAACGATTGCAATCGAGATGGGACAAGGAGACGACGTCTAAGGACGAGACGCGTTTTACGACGCGTTCCAGCCACAAGAACGAGTTTCAGCGTATCCACCAGTTTCCCCGTTTGCCGGCAAATACATCGAACACCGCCGGTGAACGATACGATCTTTTCGTTCGAAGGTTCGGTGAAAGCGTACAGCGAATTAAGTTTTATCCTGTAACCTGTCGAAGCTGAACGAAATTATTGCTCGTTAAGACGATACCGACCACTTTCCACCTAGCGTCGTCCGATTTCTTTGTTACGCGCTCTTAAAAAAAAAAAGAAAATTCGCTCGTCGATTGCTCCATTTATCCTCCATCAACCTACACGTATCCGTCGTCGTTCGCGTGGTCGCTTTCGAAAAATTTCGATCCGCATTTGTCTTCTTAATCTCTTTCGTCTTCGTAATTTCTAAGAACGATTTATAACTCTACGCATGAATCTTTCTAGCGAACGGTCCGCTTTCAGGCCGATCCTAAAGCACCAGAACCGCCGCGCCGCAACGATACAACCGCGAATATTACTTTTATTTTTTAATTATTTCTTCCAACGAAAGTAGCCCACTGACAGAGCGTGCGACGCTGAATAGATTCATTTAATTATCGAATACAACGCGAGTGATATAAATAGAGAATACAAAAGCGATTATTTTAACCAGTTAGGTGTTGTTTGACGAGCACACTCGTCACGAAGAAATAGACGATATTTCGCGTCACGACGAGTCGCGTCGGTAATGAGATGAAAAAGACGAAACAGTCTAAAAATTCGCTACAACTTAATTCCGTATGACGACAGCCGCGCGTACTCTGTGTTGCACGAGTATACTCGTCATCGCCGTTGCTTTTCACCACATTTCTCAAAGTTTCCGAAGAGCTGGCAACAGCTAACGGGCTAAGCACTGGCGAGCATAGTTCCAAGTTACGTGTCTATCGTTCAAGTTAAATTGTAACTTATCGCCAGTGACGCTGGCGGTTGTAGCTTGTTGCCATTTACGGCTGCCGAACGAGGAATTCGAGTGGACGCAACAACGAGAGAATCGTAGTTGCTGGTCGCAACGACGCTCGTGACCCGTACGTCGCGTGGTCCGAAGAGCCGCGATCGTTGCCGCATCGACTTCCTTCGCTGTCACTTGGCGCAGGAATACATTATCTTTTATTACTGTCGAGTCGACGAGCCCTCTTCCTCCTCTCTCTGCCTGTGGCTGCATTGTTTCCGCTAGAAAATCACGAGTGCCCCGTTGATCGCGCACCTGGAATTTTCTCTGCTTGATTTTCAAGTGCCTCTCGTCGAGTCGGTGACCTTTGAATCGCGCCTCCGGCCGCCGACAGCTGAATGTAAACGAGAGCGGAAAAGAAACGAAGCGCGAGGCAAAAAGAACCGCGCACGGTCTCGTTTGCGTCGCGAATAAGCCAGGCAGGAATACTTTAACACGCGCGTTACATTTTTTTTTTTTTTTTTTTACAAATCGCAGCCAGTTTTGCGAGGTTTCTAGCCTGGACCCCGTCACTTAGAAAGAAGAGAAATATCGTAGCGAGCTTGGCGGGATCGTAAAATTAACGAGAAACTGAAACTTACAATCTACACCTTTCGAGCGTCCAAGCACGTAATTTTCGAATTTTTTTTCGAGCAGGTAAAGAGCTCGAGTCGCTTCCAAAGGCCTAAGAATCGCGTTGCTCCGTGTTCTTCGAAAGCGTACGCCCTAATCGTTAGCAACTATGGTTTGGTTCTTACCAATACAGCGCCATTATTTACCAATTTACCAATACATAATATTTACCAATTGGTTCTTACCAATAGACGCCATTTATTATACGAAGGTTTAATTAGTGGCCGGTTATGGGACTTCCGAACTGTTGAATTTTCTTATCCGAACGTGCATCCTTGTCGTACATCGATACGCGTTTCAGGGCCAAAAATGGATCTCATTGAGATTGACGTGTCATTATCGACCATCGATTCCACGATGATAGAAACTTACGCTCAACGAATAAATCGATTAACAGGATAACGAAATACTGGAAGTAGGGTACGAGTTTGCAGATAATTCTCGCGAGTGAAGATTTAAATTGCCTCTACAAAACGTGTCCTATACGTAACATATGCGCGATATTGTCCGAAAAGTTTCTTTCGTGTTATAGAGAAATAATAGACGCGCAACATTTTCTGTTTTGTATCATTTTATTGAATTACGTACGATCCATTTTCTTCCACTTCTATTCGTTCATACGCGATTCGATAAAATGATATAAAACGACAAATATCGTGCATCCATTATTTCCTTATAAAACGACAGAAACTTTTCCACCAATGTAACCTAATGTAACGACTCTGAAACATCTCCAAATTTCAACCAACATTGCAACTTCCTTCCCTCGATTGAACGAGTCACCGAACTAAAGCTACAGAAGTATAACAGTACATCTTGTAACGATTGTGCGTTGTTGTAAAAGACATGGTTTTAAAAGAAAGACACTTTCGGGACAAAAATAATATATTAAAAAATAATATAACTACGTCTACGGGTGTTTCTCTTTTAAAGCTTCAATTTATTTCTCAAAAAAAAAAAAAAAAAAAGAAAAACAAAAGACAAAGATAGCAGTTGCGGTACGTGGACAAAGTGAGCGAAAGAGTTGCCTTGGGCAGAGTTTCCATCGATCACAATGCGAAATAAGGAAGGACGGTTCTCCCCCTGTGTCGCCGAAGAAACGTTAATATTTTCCACTTCCTTCCGGACTTGCGATCTTCCCCTGGCTGAAGCTCATCGTAACTCGTTTAACCGGCGTACGTACGAGTACGTAAACACGCGGCGGCGGTGACAGGGAGCGCATCGGCCTCTCCCGGCATTTACAACTGCCTGTCATACCGCTGTTCGCCTCTTTACGCAACTAGTTTACGCACGCGTTCACAGCTGCGGACGAGCAATTAGCCGCCACCGTATTGCAGAACTTGCAGCTCAACCCTTTGCGCTCGTATTAAGCTCAGGTGGTAGGGCTGTGGTTACGAGCGAGAATTCACTTTCATCGAGTGAAAGCTAATACTCCGATGGAAAATATGTCGAGAAATGGCAGAATAAACGTGGCAGTGAAACACGTCATCTTCTTTCGTATCTTGTCTTGCACGACATTTCTTGTTTCGTATTATTTTATCGAATTACGTACGATCGTAGTAATAGAAACGGAAGAGAATGGATCGGACGTGATACAGGAAAATAATAGAAAAGTAAAAATGTCGTGCGTCTATCGTTTCCTTATAAGACGAAAGAAACTTTTGAGAAAACCTAACATCAATATCGGAATATGACAACGAATAAACACTAGGTCGCGCGATAAGTTCGTTCGCGTTGCTTCAAAAAAACGTGGATGATCGTTGGTTTTGTATAAAGATATTTAATCAACGATGTTCGCAGAAGAATCGAGTAATTCGTTCGCTTCGTTGTTTCAAACATTGTACTACCTCTCTATGAAACTGCAATTTTCCTCGCATTTTTCAAAAATCCCCGTGTATCGTTACGTTCTCTAAATTACTCAGTGTAGAGAATAAAAATTAATAATAATTAACTGGATTACTCCTTGTGAAACAGCAACTGTCATATTCCGATATTAATATTAGGTCGTCCGGAAAGTTTCTTTCGTTTCGTAAGGAAACAACGGACGCACGACATTTTCTCTCTCATATTATTTTATCGAATTACGTACGATCGTAGTAATAGAAACGGAAGAGAATGGATCACACGTGATTCAGGAAAATAATAGAAAAGTAAAAATGTCGTGCGTCTATCGTTCCCTTACGAAACGAAAGAAACTTTCCGCGCAACCTAATATACTGCGCATCCATTTGCATCGTAAGTGGTTTTTCTTATGAAAAGCTTAGCCACGCGTGTCCATGAATAAACCGAGGGAGAATCGACGCGTTAAGAGATCGACCTTAAAACGGCTTAAAACGCTGGCGTAATAGGCAGCGGTCGTGGATCGCTTGATTTAATTTAAACGAAACGACTCTATTGGAATTTAAGCGAGCGTTACTGTATTACACAATGACTCACGGTGATCTGTCGCGACTTCGCTCTTGACTCATCCAGACGCTTTATTTGTAATCGACTGTAAGACTCGCATATTACTTGCGCTTTACTTATGAGCCTGTTCGCTCGAGTAGATTTGTCGACGATAGGGAAAGAGAAGAGACAACAAAATCAACGGTTGAACGAAGGAAAGAAGAAGGAGCAAGAGGAAGAAGCTTTGTCCATGCAAGGGGACAGGTGAAAGGATAACGAGAGACAGAAAGTCGAATAAGTGAAGTTACAGGTACATGCATAGGTGTAGTCATTAGACTAAGCAGACCCAGATCGACGTTGCAAGAAGACTGCGAGCAAAAAATGAAGATATACTGGCTTGTGCGAAAAGTTTCTTTCGTCTTCGTGAGGAAATAACGGATGCACGAGATTCGTCGTTTTCTATTATTTTATCGAATGACGTATGATCATAAGAATATCAGGTATGTAAATATGAAACCGGAATTGCCGTATAGAAAATACACGTTTATTCTATGAAAATGATTAAAAATATTTTATTCCAAGTATTGCCCATCGCTGGCTACACATTTTTCCCACCTGTCTGGCAATTGGTGGATGCCACGCCAAAAAAAAAAAAAAACTGTCGCTCTTTCGAGGCAAACCAGTCATCGAGCCATTTTCGTACATTTTCGTAAGAAGCGAAGCGCTGGTGAGAAAGCGCGTGTCCCATCGATGCAAATAAATAGTAATCGGACGATTACTATTAAGTCAAGTCTGGTGAGTAAGCCGCGCGCGAAAGTATTTCCCAACTGAACGCTTCGATCGGTTCCTTGACCGGTTTTGCTGTATGCGATGGTGCATTATCACGAAGCAAAATTACCTTGTGCTGCCATTTTGGATATTCTCATCCAACAGTGCTTGCAATTCGCTGTCTTGAAACTTTTTCGGTGGTCTTCCACGTTCTTCAGTTGCTCGCGTCAAAATTGCCACTTCTGAATTCTTTAAACCACTCAAAGCACTACTGTGATTTACCAAGAGCGTGCTCGCCGTAAGCTTCGACAAGCGTTCGATGCGATTCTGCGGCAGTTTTCTTCAAACGGTAACAGAAAATCGATGCTGTCCGCAAATCGTAGTTTCCAGGCACGAAATCCCACGTGTTCAACGCTATTACGAACTACGCTGTTGTATGAAACTCGTATTGTCGCGAGTCGAAAATGTTTCTCAGATGTCAACAAAGACTTTTCGCGTCAATGCTTTTTTTGCATCGTAACTACATTATCAGCTAGAGGCATTTATAGGCAAATTCCGGTTTCATACGTACAGACCTGATAGAAGTGGAAGAAAATGGATCGTACAAAATTCAATCGAATGATAGAAAAGAAAAAAAGGGTTGTGCATTCGTTATTTCCCTCTGAAAGGAAAGAAACTTTTCGGACAAGCTAATACGTACACGTATACGTCGTATATGTATATGTATATATGGTGAAGTATATGACTGAATGGAAGGTAACTCGCGACAACGCGATTGCGTAAATCGTCGTACACGGCTAGCCTGAAACGGGAGCGCGAAATCGCTGGGAGAAAAGCGCATTGCGATGTTGCGATTCTATGGAACTGCAGCATCAGATGCCATTAGACTCGCCGTTTTTCGCGAGAACGTCGACAGTGGCTTCTAAGCTTCTTTTCATAGGACAGGTTGAGGATCGTTCAGTCCACGTGTATTTGTTACGTTCGCGTTTTTTATGCATCCGTGTACAACGCGCGTTCGCAGCTTGCCGCTTCAGAAAGATCACGACAAAAGATGTGTCCTACAAAACGTGCTTACATAATGGCGACCCTGCAGCTAGGTTTCGTGCCTGTTTCGTCGGCCCCGTGTTCTCGGCCTCTTTGTCTTTGCCCGAAAAAAAAAAAAAGAATGGAATCGACAGGAAAACTAGGCTACAAGCGGACGTTCGTTACGCGCCGCTTGCTCGCCTTCAAAACGAAATTAATTTCGCTTCGTCTGTGCGTCCGCGTCTTCGCGCGAACCGATAAATCGCGCGTTCAAACGCTTCGATCGACCAGAAGCTTCGGAGAATAAAAATACGCGCACGCTGCAACTATCGACGAATCGATCGAAATAATCAATTTCCATGAAGTTTTGTAAATTTGTAATATGCTCCCGTCGTACACGCTATCGTTGCTTCTTACTAGTAACCGAAGACCGCTTTATCAGCGCGAAATTGTCATTTACTTGGCTCGACGTCGAGGAAGCTGTCTTAAGCAGCGTTGTACTTTTCCTACGATGTCCGAGTCTACGTGTTCTACTACGCGATCTGCGTAATCTCCTAAAAATCATTGCTACTATCGATTTTCGAGAAGTGAAAACGAAGTTGGTCGATCGGACGCTCCTTTCAAATTCTACCTTTCAAATTGACGCGTATGTCGATACTCGGAAATCATTCGATTGCTATGATTCCAAAATTTAAGAGTCCGAAAATGAGGAACTTCTCCACCGACGAAACAGTTTTGCGACCTTTGAAAACGAGCGTCGGTTTTGATTCTTCGTAGCTGCGACGATTATACCGATTCAAGTCACACTGCAGTTTCGATCTCGATCTCGAGATTCGAATACGTTCGAATGAAAATTCGAAGTAGTCGCAGCGAAGATAAGCAGGTATTAAAGCCCCCAAATGATCGAAACCAACTATAATACGAATATAGTAATAACTCTTCCTAAATTCCATCGTCTGAAAAAGTACATTTTCTCGAAGATACGCAAACCTTCGGATACTTGAAAACTGTACTGTACATTGGACAACCGCGCGTTAACACTGAATCTACCACAGCGGTCAAATTGACCGCTTTCGAATTTCTACCATATTTAAATTTGTCCATATTTAAACGTTATCAAATCGCTTGCTAATCTACGACTTTTCGTAAAATATGCGTACAATATACCCTTCTGTATCTATTTCTAGTTTGCTTTTTTTCTAAGAAAACTTTGTAGTCTGCGCTGCCTATCGCGAGCGGTCGATAAGTACGCAAAGAAGCGTCGGTAGGTTTAGTGTTAAGACGCGAGCTTCCGAGAGAATCTTATTTGAAAAGAGAAGATTCTAGCAACTTGGAGAGGTAAAATCGCGTGAACGACAGTTAATTCGGTAATTCGATTAAGAAATGCGCCGAACTTCGAAGCAGAAGCTTCCGTTAGACTCGCATTTAGGCGTTCGACGATAAGATCTGGAAGATCGATCGAGGAGCTGTGTTATAATATTCAATAACGTGATGAAACTCGCGATTACGCTTCTAATATTCTTACACTTTCGTTCGTTCTTTATACTTTCGCCCGCTTTCACTCACTTCTGTCTCTCGTTCCAACGACACTAACTAGCGTTTTATTCTTTAAAATACGAAACACCTCGCTTCCGGTGTAGCCCAGTCTCGTAGATCGATAACACGGCGTGAGCCGTTAATTAAACTGCTGCTATTTACGTAAACTATTTCATCATCGCGTGGAAGTCTCTTAATATTAAAAAATTGATGGGCGACTCGCGTGTTCGTCGTTGCATAGTTTTCCTTCGGACGAGCTCGTTATCCAACGCTGATATCGGAAGCGGAAGTTGCCGCGATAAGCAGAAACCGTAGATATCGTGGACCGAAAAATGTTAAAACCGCCTTAAAACTTGTCTCGTTTGTTTTATCTTCGTTTCAATTTATTTCATTTTATCGGCGAGAAGAGCCCGTTAACAATACGACGAGTGAAAAGTTACACGAGCGACTGAGTGATCTATCGTCGTTAAAATTATATAATTAAAAATTGGTAATTACGATTACCGAGAACCTAATAACTAAGAATGGTTATCGTTAATACGTAATTACTAAATAATAACGAAGTACTTAAATAGAACTTCATTACCAAGAATTAATAACCAGTGATATAAACGCGAGAGCAACGAGACAGGCAAGATCTAAGGCGATATGATAGTTCGTTGGTGTTTGAGTAAGCGAGATGATTGCAAAAAAAAAAAAAAAAAAAAAAAAA